>JAPDOI010001576.1:0-162919 GCA_029168955.1 Aplectana chamaeleonis
GGAACTGAGACTCCGCGTTTGGGAGGGTTGCTACAGACGCTAAGCAGACGAAGTGCCTCGAGTAATATATCAAAAGTGCTGTCCTTGATGCTCCAAAAACGTCGCTAATTCACATCATTCGAGGCGCGCGCGACGCCTCAGACTCCGTCTGCCCCCTCCACTCTCTCACTCCTCTCACTGTTTCTAAACTCCGCTCCGCACCGCTTACACGCGTAGGGGACCCATGCGAATTTCATACCGTTTTATAGCCTGTACGACTGCCGCATCACGCGACACGAATAATATCATTCTATTGCGTGATGCAACAGCTGTTGTCCGTAAATGCGGCCCGAAATTTGGCTCCGAGAACGACAGTAATTAGTATCCTCCATCGACGATTCCGCAATGAGCGCTGTTGAGCTGGTTTGCATTAGAGGAGTGCTGGCTGCGCTGCGTATCATTTGATTCAGCTGACTAGTTAGCGTACGCTATAAGAGGCATGTGAACGCACTCGAGTTGCGTACACAAAGGTCACAGATCACGCCTAAAGTAAAATATTACCACAGAATATCCTCGCTGACGTATTAAGCCGAACCCCGTGAATGACTATCATACAAAACCCATGTTCGCTCTGGGTTTCCAAAATGGTCATCAACCGTTTCCTGATGCACTCAGTACATAATCTCTTCGTGAATAATTGAATAGTGAGCGAATGCTAACACCCATAACCGCGATTTCGCGACGCCTCACTTCACTGCTTTGTCATATTTCTTCGTCATAATAGCATAGTTAATTTTCAACAATATTGTATTTCAACATTTCTCTTCCATCATATTTGTCAGTGGAATGCAGGACATGCAGGCTTGGCAAGCTTGTACGATGTTGTGCCATCAGAAATAGAATTCTTGCACAGATGCCAGGATACAGAGAAAATGTAAAAATACATAGATGAATTTGAGAAAAAATCGAAATATAATTTGACGCCTCTGTGGTAATGATCTGTGCAGAATCTCTGGTGAGCTCTCGTTATCATTTATCGTTAGCAGCGAAGCGGTGGGTCTCGGTAAATTATAACTGCTGATAAGAATGTTCCGACGGAACAGCGACCGCGACTTGCTGTGAAATTCAACATCAAAACTTAACTAGAAGTCCCCGGGAGCTGAGCTGTGTGTTGATATTAGTCGAACGGGTCAGGCCAACCGGTTACACACAGCCTAGCAAAACCAAAGTTCACTACGGTCCAATGAACTAGGGAATTTTTTGTGTGTAACTTTCTTCCCAATCGAATACAAAAAGTAGGTGTCCACGATGAGAAAGTCGCTCGTTCTCTGGCAAAAAGTTGAGCTTAGAATCCCTCTAAGAAGAGCAAGAACGGAAAAAACGGAAGTGCGACGAAAGGCGGTCGGGAAGTGGGTGAAAATTCGTGGGCCACCCAACCCATTGGGCCATCCCGCCCACGTTCTATAACAATAGTCCAGGAACAGGCACCGAAATTTTGGATCTCTATCGCGAAAGGTTTTACATTCCAGCGTGTACATTGTCCCTTCTATTTTTTAAAGAATTTTTGGTACAGGAAACATAAAGAAAAACGACTTACCTAAAAATTTTGAAGCGTGAAACCATTTCCCCGAAGTCAGGTTAGATGCGTTGTCTGTAGTCTCACGAAACACACGAACAGGCATATCTACTGTTTCCGAGTGAAATCTATTTCCATTCATCGCCTGCGTCTGCGCGCGTACGCTGCGTCTCCTTCTCCCTACACTTTCTCGCTGTCTACCCTCGCTCCGCATAAGCGCACAAGGGAACAGAGGATAACCAATTTTCTTTCGAGATTTTTTATACAGTTTTTTATTCTGTATTTGAGTGTTCTGTAGGAACGGTTTCCTAATTATTATCCCTTCTTAGTGGACTTACCTACTCAAAAACATCGGAAATTATAAAACAGTTTTCCATCGTGAACACTGACTTTAATGCTGCAATAATGACATTAATACATTTTTTTAGCACGTGAGTCAGACTTACTCATATAAAATTACGCTAGAGCCTCGAACTGTTCCAGTGCCCAAATTCAAACTGACCAGGCCTGATAGATGAACCAAATGCCTTCAAAACAAGTCGTCAGATTGCGTTCAGAACAGCGAAATTGTGTAATGTGCCGCAAGGATGTGTTTTCCTACTCTTTGACCAAGTTCATGAACCTCTATGAGGCCCTCGTCCGATTATTTTTACACCTCCGCTCTCGCCAAATCTTGAACTGCAAAACTTCCATTGTTCGTTTCCTTCAGATTTCTGTCTCTTGTACACAACTCGTACATGCTGCCTTCTGTGTGTTCGCGATGAAAGACAGCAGTTTGCGTCTTGCACTCAACAGTTCCTTGCTTTCTCGCCCCAAATGTGAAAAATTGTGTAAATATGTAGCTCTTTAAACAAGGTTCAGCGTGTGCAAGTTCAAGAGGATGGAGCGACGGCTTTGGTGGGACGAACTAATCTGTATCCTTTGTCTGAGCATCGGAACAATGTGCCTCATGAATGGATACGATACTCAGTCATTCATCGTGGAATCGGTTCTGCATTCAGTGCACATGAGGGAGCCGACAACCATTGCGAAGCATGCAGGATATTATGGGTAGGTGATTGAAGGTGCGCGATTTTGATCGCATATCAAAATGGGCTCTTCAGGCAGGTCATATGTAGTGTTAAGACTCCGCTGAGACATTACCCTACGAATGTGTAGGCACTATAGCAGACAGATTCTTGAAGGTCTGGAGTTGTAAATTGATCGAAACCGGGAGTTTAAAGGCAGTGTTCACGATGAATATCACTCGAGTTCGACTAAAAAATAGGGTGGTTTGGTCGTCAATCAACGAATAGTGAAGAAACAGCAAAGAAGAACACTTAGAATAAGCTCAAATAACGATTTACAACATACCTACTTATTCAGGGCGCATACGAGCTTACGCGCCCTGTTAGTTTCCGCAAGCGCCCGCTGATGGCAAAATGTGCGAAAATCAATCGGGTTGGAAGTGGCGGAGTTGCTTGGCAATTCGCCAAGGAAAACGTCCGCGGTGCCACAAGCTCGTCAGAACGGGGTGCGGGGCGGGCTAAGCAGGCGTACCGGGCTAACGAAGTCTTCACTTCGCGACCATTTTAATCAATTTCTGGCCCCTTTTCGCTGCTTTGTTCGACCCTATCCTCTGCATCATCTGCCAGAATAATGTTTCACACTAAAAATTCGAAACCGAGTATGCTATTTTCTCTTGTTTTCGTGTAGCTTGGCCTTTTTACTGAACGAAAATGTCGAAAGAGCTCATGAAAAACCTCCATTGGTAAGAAAAATTCAGTCTCAACACACTGTAAAAGAACTGAAATGTCGCGCCAAAATCGTTTTTGAAGCGTTTCTACATTTGTAGACCTCGTCATTCTCATTTTCAAGGTTCTCTGCATGTGGAGTTTGTGCCGTAACTGTTTTTCATGCTTTTTGACGAAGGCATCGACATTCTATGAAAAAGTGGTAGATGACTGGTGAGAGCAGGTGGTGGCTCCTTATCTTCAACCCCTTCCAACCTCATACCCCTACGCTTTTGAAGCGCCGAAGCTTACCGGTGTGGTCTATTGGGCTCATACATGAAATTGAGCTTGAAAATGGAAAGTCGTTTCCGCGACGAACGATGCCTTTAATGCGATGTGAAGCCGTCTGCAAGCCACGACCAAACCACTGAGGACAGGATCTTTCGCCGGAGAAAGTCGAAATAGTGTCTAGAAAGAGAAAAAGATGGATAGCTTTCGAAAAAAATCCCCCGGAAGACTTTTTCGGAAGCTATTCATCTTTTTCTCTTTTGAAACACTATTTCGACTTTCTCTGATCTAAGGTCTTCTCCTGAGCGATAATGCGATATGTTGCAGGCGGCCCACGGCGAAACTAGATAGGAACAGTCGATGGTACAGGGGTAAATAAGAACGCGGAGCGAGCTCATTCCTTCTCAACGCTAAATAATATTGTGTTATTCTAGGCAAGCGGTGTTGTACGCAAGTTATACGTTAGCTACGCTGTTTGCACCATGGATTTGCTTCCGTGTGGGCTCCAAATGGTCATTGTTCGCCGGAAGTCTTCTTTTCACAGTGTATCAGGCTGGGTTCTTCATGCTCAACTCCTACTACTACTACCTGTCGCAAGCCCTTATGGGAATCGGCTTCGCACGTGAGGACTACTTTCCCCATCACCCTGATGAGTTTCGATCCTAGACATCGAATCGTGTTATACCTCGGCCTCAACAGGTTTATAATTTGCCACTGGCACAAAATTCTCACGGAAGTGAAGTAGTTTTTCTTACCACATTTTTCCATGAGTAGGCCCCAATATCGTGTTGCCTTTATCACCGGTGAGGCTGTTTCTCTAATCCCTAGTGTGTTCAGCTCCAGCCGCTCACCTCCGGAGAAAGATGGTGTGTGAATGAAAACGCACCGCTCTCCATTTCTTTTATACCCTACCCTTTATCAATTGGGTATCATCAATTTTGTTTACTGTGAGAATTTTGTGCCGGTGGCAATTTATAATCGTCTTCGGCCTTCCAGTATACTACTCCGGTCAAGGCCTGTATATGTCCGAACATTCCACACGAGCCACTCTAACGCGCAACTCCTCCTTGGTCAGCTCTATTGGAAACAGCAGGTTCCGGCTAATATTTTAACTTCCTTAAAACTCTAATTCTAAGCGAATCGTTTCAGCATGTTGCTTGGTGGAGTAGTTCTCGCAATTATTTTCTTCGTGAGGGAAAGCATCGGTGCTGCTCCTGAAACGTCGATTGTTGGTGATGGCGTTGGGGAGGATTACAGGTCTGCTATCAAAGCTTGTATTGTTATGTAAAGCCTAGCTCGCTCATTGTCAGATGAGTCTGGGGGGAGCAAGCAGCGGAGCGGTCGGTCATGACCGAATACAACAATGATAGGGAGAGTTCGGCAGGATAAACCCGATAAGCCCTACTTCGACCAGTACAAAATGAGGGAGATAGGCTATAGATACATCATCAGCTCTGATTTCCTCGAATCGCTCATGATTTTTTTGGGCAGTGTTTCCGACAAAAGTCACCTGTGATCCTAGTCACAAAAGGTGAGAAAATTAAGGTCACAAAATAATTTGGTAATCTGACGGCATCACTGCTTGTCCAGCATGATTGAAAACCGCAACTGAGGCTAGAACTTTAGAGATTTGAGGTCGGAATTTCGAATAGATTCGGAGGACCCTTTTTTGAGGTCCGACTTTTTATGAGATTCGAATAGTTTTGATTCCAATGTATTAAAATAATTTTTTGATTGATTCTAACCAACTACTTGAAAACAGAAACTCAAACGCAATTATAATGTTTAAGCTACGAAAAATAAGTCATCCAAATGTTGTCGAGGGGAATTATTTTAGGTGCTGAACACGATCATAAAGTCCGTCTCCAGAAATAGGTGCAAAAAACGACCGTCTCAAGCTTCCAGCAGCTCGGGGCGGTGTGCTATCCTCTGTTTCTGAGCGAATTTTATTTGCGTTCATCGCTTACGTCAACGCGCGTATGCTGCGTCTCCTTCTTCCCATTACCTCTTTAAATACTCCATTTGTGAGTGAGCAATGTATTACATGCGTATCAACCGGAACAGCTAAGGACGGTACAGGCCTGCTCAGTCCGGCCACAATCGGTGGATTTTTACCCCGGATTCGTATGATGTGGATGCTTGTTGTCCGGGCTGGCTACAGCCGATTGCGGGACTGTGTCTGGGTTGTAATAGAATAAACTGAGAATAAGAAAAAAATATCAAAAATTCTTCTTCGACGGCAACGGAGGCCGTCGCCGAAGAATTTTGATATCTGCTGCACGCGACGATGCGCTAAATGGTTTCAAATCTATCAGAACGAGAATATGCGCGCCGAATGATTTCCAAATCTGTTAATGTGGTCAGACTATCCAAACAAAACACATGGAACAAAACAAAACAAAATCACTTACGGAACATCATAATAAGCCGTGACGGAGCGGATTTATTCGAAACTATTCGATTTCGAATGTTCGTTCGAATAGTAGGCTTCGATTACCGAATAGTTCCGAGTTCCAAATGATCCCTTTGCTGAGGTTTGATTTTCGACGTGTTCGAATAGAGCGATTTTAGAATGTTCTATCTCAATGGTAATTAATCCAATAATTAGTTGCGAAACTATTCGAGTGGCACAACTATACTCGCAACACAAGCGACCACTGTAGGTACGAAAGTGCGGCAAAAAAGATAGATTGCAGCTCGAGCGATCGCGGCCCCATCTACGATCGCTCAAGTCACAACTAATATTAAATTTTTCCATCACACTTCTTCTAGCGACGATGGTCGCTTGTTAAACTATGAACGCTTCTATGGGCCTGTATCACACCGAAGAGGGTATCCTGGCTCAACCTGGGGCCGGATCCATCAATGCGGCAGTGCTGGGTAGGGGTAAAGGCGTCGGCACGTCTGATGGTTACCCTGCAAAAGCGGAAGATTGCTAACCGACAGCACCCTTGGCCCACCCAGCTAATACGCTGGGGCAGCTGAGACACTGTTCTGGTAGGATGCCATAGGCTCTCACGGAGTAATCTTCAAAAGTGCCGACCTTTACCCTTACCAAACCACGCATTGATGAATCCGGTTCCTGTAGAACTACAGGCATGTGTCATGAGGTGGAGCGCAGGGCCAATGAAGTACAACATTAATGGTTTGCCGCGGTGGTCCTCGGCTATTTGTCCAAACTCACAGTGTGGTGTTCAGAAACTTCTCAAACAGCGAGATATACGTGATATATGGCGTTTTGCTTGGCTTCACAGTAATTTCGAATGTGATATTCGCCTTGATGCCGACAAAAATGACAACAGATTCGAAGCTGGAGGCAGTCGATGAATCCACACTTAGCACTCAAATTGGTGAGCCTCGCCTGGGGAGAGACCAGTGTGAGATATGGTGTCAGAGTTGTTTTAGGCCACCTGGTGAATACTGCGCGAGAGCCAAAGATGCTGCTTCTGTCGTTCTTCTTCATATTCTACGGTTTTCATGTCTCCTACTGGTTATCTTCCTACCCAACAACGTTTGCGTTCTCGAAAAGCCTATCTACGAACATATATCTGCCTGCATACTACAGTGCCATGGTTGGACTGGGCAATGTCATCAGTTAGTATCTTTGTGAATAGAGGTCACTTGTCTACCAATACGCAAGAGAAGCCGCTTTTCATTCAGTTGGATGCTACATCAACGTTTTCAACAAATGGAATCCAAATTTTGGTCTCATTCCAACAATGATCACTCAAGTGCTGCTGAGTGCTGTGGTATACGGTCTGACCCTCGCTTCTACATCTAATTTGTCTACTATTGAGACAAATGACGACGTTACAATGTGGATCAGCCCTTCGTTAGTTCTTTACCTTTCGCTTTGGACAGTGATTTGCACACTTCGTCCATTTGGAACACAAGCAAAGCTTACCGTCCAACCTTTTAGTCTTATTGTTAATCCATTTCAGTACACTTATTTGTTGTGTGATTGGAGTCCTGCACGGGATGATCGACTGCTGCTCCTGCTCCATGAGAGCTGTAATCTGCACCATTGCTCTTCCGAGAAAGAGGCTTCAAGCATACTCGCTGGCGAAATTGTATCAGGTAAGCCTACTACACAGAAGAGTTCTAGTCATTGAAGTCGTCCTTATTGACGGGAGCATCGTTTTATTCTCTGAGAGAAATTGCCGCTGCGGCTACGCGATAGTGCCGCTTAGGAGCCTACAGGCACCGAAGCGGCACTACAGCGGAGCTGCAGCGGCACTACCGCGGAGCCGTAGCGGCAACGCGGCAATGCCGCCGCTGCTCTGGGAGTGTATATCATACGAAGTTAAATATGAAACGTAATGCAACTAAGGGGGTTTAAGAGCAAAAATAGGCACCGGCGGTTGCCACGTCCTCTGCCTGATGAAGACAGAGGTTACTGCTGTTTTCGCGCCCGGAGTGTACCTCAAAATAGGGTAATCGAATTTTCGTTCTTCAGGCAAATTCGTTTGACCACATAGGGCAGCGCATCGTACTCCCCGCGGGTTCGCAGCTGCATCCTCTTGGAGCCGCTGCGGTACTATCGCGGCAATGTCGAGACTCAAGACAAGGCAACATAATCACCTGATAACGGAGCCGCTGTGGTACTATCGCGGAACTATCGCGGCATAGTCGAGGGTCGCTTTACTTTCCCGATACTGACGCGGCAAATTTTCTCAGAGTTCAGTCCAGTCAACTAACAGTCTCCGCGCTAGGTAGGGTCCGATAAAGTCGACCAGATGTGAGATTTTTCAGTCTGCGGCATCGTGTACGGCTTACTTCTTCTCACCGCACCTCACCATTTTCTTCTGGATCGTTCTTCTTGTGGGTGAGTGAAACTACAACTGTTGCATCATGCGATACGAGATAATTGTGCTGGGAGAAAGGTGAATCGTGCCGGGACGAAGTGGCCCCAGCACGATTACCACGTGTCGCACGATGAAACAGCCGTAGTCCGCAAACGGGGTCTGGAATTGGTCCCGAGAACCAAAGTACATATAACGAACAAGTGACGAAGAATAAAGCCAATATGCTGTAACATGCTGTAATAACATGACAAACAATAAAGTCAATATGCTAGCTGACCACTTCTTCAAATCTTTCCAAGAAGATAACGGCACGATTCCTCAAACTCCTGTAGGCGTGACTTAAAGGCAGTGTTCACGATGAATATCGCACTCGAGTTCGACCCAGAAATTTGATTGTTTGATCGTGAGGTATTTAATAGTTAAGAAACAGCGCAGAAAAACATCTGGAATATTCTAAAATCACGGTTTCTAACGTTCAGGGCGTGGACAAGAATCACGGGCTCTGCCGCTTTCTGCAAGCGCGCGCTATTCGCGAAATCTGCGCGGATCGATAATGCTAACTGCGGCAGAGTTGTTTGGCAATTAGCCATCGAAAAGTGTGCGGCGCCACAAGCTCGGACGAATGGGGGGCGGGCCGGTATAGGTAAGCGCACTGGGATAACTTTCAAAGCCGATTTGTCGATTCCTGGCCCGTTTTCGTTGCATTCTTCTACCCTATCCTCTCCAGCATCTGCCAACTTAATGTTTCACACTGAAATCTCGAAAACGAGGTTTATCGTGGACACTGCCTTTACCAAATGGAGAGTTTTCCATGGTTTCACTCCAGTCAGATCTATGGTCTTGTTATGTATTGGCCTAAATCGTCTTCTCTTACACCTGATTTAATTCTTCTATTTTTTATTCAAAAAGTAGCTCCCTGCTCTTTCGTACATTTTGAATCAATCGATGATGTTTGGCGAGGTACCGTCCAGTTGCAAACACTCCTCTGTAACTCCAATTTTGAAAAAGCAGCCAGCTTCCGATCCTGGTTATTATCGCCCTGTTAGTTGACTTCTCTGTTTTGCAGGATCTTTGAGAAAATTCCCAAAAAACACATAACTGACCACCTCAGGGGTAATAATTTAATACCCCAAAATCAACATGGATTCGTTCCAGGACGCTTGGTTGGGACAAATGTAATAGAATCTCTGAATGTCTGGACTGAAGCGTTGGACAACAAGCATGAATGCGTTGTAATTTACATCGATTCCACAAAAGCGTTTGATAGAGTTTCTCACCAAAAAAAACTCTTACATAAACGGCAAGCGTTCGGGTTCCATCCTATTCTTCTCAATAGGATTGCTCAATATCTCAATGACAGGACAGGTCAGAGTGGGAAGCACCTATTCTGACGCGAAACCCATCTTAAGCGGTGCTCCACAGGGCGGGGTGCTGTCTCCTGTACTTTTCAATATTTACACGGCTTAAAGGCAGTGGTCGCGATCAAATAGGCTTGTCGTCTTTTTCTCTCCAAATCATTTCCTGGGTCTCGAGTAGTAGGACCTAAGAGAAAAAATCGCGAAAAAACCACTGTTTAGGGCCGAATTTGAAACCTGAACTTTCTTGTCTTTTGATGGTGGACGAGCCCTCTCCACATCATCGGCATCGATGACCTCTTATATCAAGAACATCAGCTAGCTTGAAATTGAATGTCAATCAATGAACCTTCGAATTTATGAACACATCTAGTCAAAAACATTGACTGAAGTGATGCTTTCATTGCTCAACTGTTTTTATTCGTTAAATTTGCATTTATTTCGTCCTCTGAATGTCGATGATTTTTGACTGCTCGGCATGAGACTGCGATCTGTTTCGTCATCGCTGTGCACGTGTGCACGAACTAGCTTCTTTGGGCCCTAGAAACTCTATTTGTAGACCGTTTTTCACCGCGCTACCTTCATAGTTTTTCAGCTGTTTTTGATCTAACCTGATTTTTGTAGTTTTTTCGATAGCGTTTTTCATCGTGACCACTGCCTTCAGCCTAGTTTTGACTACAGGTGGTCGCTGCGGTCATGCGAGAGACAACTGTTCCTTTTTCATCGCGCGTAATGGAAAGCCGCTCCAATTGTGATCGCTTCGTGGCAAAGGTCCTACATCGCTGGGTCGCGGCGACGAAATCCCATGTTTTACTGCGTCGCTACTCGAAGAGCGATTCTCAATGGTCGCTGACCGTCGCTCCATCGCGGCCAAAATGGCAGCGATGGAGCGATTGCCAGCGAATGGCACGTTTCGTCTAAGGGGTCGAGCAGAGTGCCAACAGGGCGCGGCGCGGCATGATGATGGAGAGCCGTATTGATAGATCGCCGCGATCTATCAATACGGCCCTCCATCATCATGCCGCGCCGCGCCCTTTTGGCACTTTGCTCAACCCCTTATGAACGTTGACCCTTTCAAATGACAAGATCAGTGTTTACGGGTCGAAACGTGTTATTGATAACTACCAGCCATTAATTTCACTGATTGCTCTGGCATTGGGGGGCTCCTAGCCCACGACTGTGGGGACTGGGGCGAGAATACCGCGAACTGGCGCACGCGACTTTGCAGTGGTATTCTCCGGCTAATTTCGTGGGCCACTAGCGAAAGGCTTTTTTCCAACTTTATAGTAGCCCACGAGTATACGGCTGTCATTAGTCGATGATTTGGTGTCGCTCCAAGCCCACGACATGGCCGTTTTCAAGAGTTGCACGTACGCCGACGTTGATTGTGTTGAGACAAATAGAAACTTGTTCAAACAAATCGCCACCTCATGGTTCGACATCATTTTAAACATTGTCATTTGTTTCATCCACACCTCATCTCCAACCCTTTTGTTTTCTTTCGGCTTGGAATGTCCTTCTTAATATTTTCTTATTCTCTTCGCTGTGTGTGTATAGGTGTGTATGCGTGTATGTTTGTATATGTGCATGTGTGTGTATGTGTGCGTGTCTATGTGCGTGTATGTGTGCATGTATGTGTATGTGTGTGTCTATGCGTATGTCTGTGTGCATGTGTATGTGTGTGTATTAGAGTATGTCAACGAATATTCGGAAAACAGAATATTCGGCCGAATCGGAGGCCCCGTCAGACTTCGTCGAAAAACCTGCTGAGTCCGACTGAGTCCGGTTGCCCCCAGCGCCAACCAGTTCCTCTGCGAAACACGCAACTGATAGTGACGATTATCACCTCAGCTGTGAATCGGAACGTGTTTGGTGGCTGATTTTTCTTGTTTTCAACATGTCTTTGTCTTCAACTCGTAAACGATTTTTAAGAATCACCATTGGACAGGTGGGGTGAGGATGATTTCGGTTGGGACGCAGCAGGACTCAGTGGGACTCAGTCGGTGCGTTGGCCCCGCCCTTATACGCATGAGAACCATCAGTATCGACCGGGGGGATTGCGGTGGGCATCAGACGGTCGCAGTCGGACTCGGTGGGTTGATTTTTTTGCACCCGTCTCCCACGAATTCGGTGCGTATCGACCCGGTGGGACTCAGTAGATCCACCGACTATGACGGGGGCCTAAAGGAATAATCCGGCCGGAATAATAAAGGAATTCGGCCGAACAAAGGAATAAAGAAAAATTCGATTATTCGAAAAATCAATTTTTTGATTAATTCGTTTATTCGGATATTCGAGAAAGTCAATTTTTCGAATAATTCGGTTATTCGAAAGGCCCAATATCCGAATATTCGGCCGAATAAACGAAAAATTTCACAAAAATGGGAAGCAGAGTCTCCGGCACAAGTTCATTTTTGCAGTCCAGAAGTGAAATGTCTCCAATCAAGCTGGTAGAAAGTTCGAATATGAGCGGTCTCCGAGGTCGTCACACCTTCTGAAGATGCGAAAAACCTTTGCATGCACAAGTGCTGCCAAGCTACAGAAACGAGATAGAACTTGTGATTGTCCTGTTGGGTTGGTACTCGTGATGAGCGGAATTGAAATACGAAACATCGGCAATCGGGTTTCGACATGGCAATCCCTTCCTGGGTTTGAATATCAAATAAAAAAACATCTAAAAATACGGGTGGATGATTTACCGGTAGACTCTCCTTTCACTCCCAGTCCGGCAGTGCGAGCAGGCAAAGAGCTGGTCCTCAATCAGAATAACAATTGTTGTAAGTATGTCGTTTTTCTTTTCAAAGTTCAGTTATCAAAACTTGTCGATCCTCGATTTCGGATGGTGATATTATTGATTAGGTTTTCTGAATTGAGTTTTTTCATCTGTCATACTGAAGATCTTCGAATAATAACTTCAAGAGTTCATTGTACTTTTTTTTGTAAACGTAAAAAGCGCGCATTGTTGCGCGTGTCCAATGGTTTTACGGGTATAGGGCGATATAATCCAATGAGAGCAGCGGTCTAAGCTCAGACAAACGGCAGGATAATACTAGGTGTGCAATCGCTTGAGTCGAGTTGCCGTATCCATGAAACTATAGGCAATAACGATTTTAGTGTGCTTGAGGAGAGTAGGTACCGTAATCTTTGCCGTAAAATTAAATACTCAGCCGCTGTGGTTTGCAGGCCAAACAACTTTGGCGGGAACTGATAATTTTTCTTCTTTATATTGCTCCATGTGTTTTTTTATGATTATGGCTGGACGGACCGCTGCACTCCAATAAAATGGGGTACTACAGTGTTCGAAACTTAATTTGGGAATTGGTGCTATCGCTATAGGGGGGGGGCACATGGCTGTTGCTTTTGGCCGCGCCCATTTTTCCGCGTCGCAACGGCTGCACTGATTTTGGAAGGGGAGGAAAACATGGGGTGGTGTTGTAAATCCGTTTCCGAAAAAACGGAAAAAATGGGCGTGGCCAAGTGCGATAGCCAGCTGCCCCCTCCCCCTGCTGCGATAACACCCGACCTGTTTGTGAACCTCTTCAAAAAGCCCATAAGGGATGATGAGGTTTCAGAATTATGAGTCCATTCAGTTGTTTTGCCCGCAACCAACACTCCCGATGCATTTATTTTCACGGCAACGATTACGGTACCTATTCTCCGCTAGCACACTGAAAACGTTCTTTTGAACTATAAACGTTCTCGTAAACTATGGGAACCTCCCGGGATGGTTTTGAGAACCAGCCGATGTATGCGGCGTGCGAACTTTGGACCTTCCCGGAAGGCTCCCATAGTTTCATGAATATAGCTACAGGTAAATTTCATGGTGAACAGCGTTCGAACCTGGTGAACAGCAGTAGAGCCCTGGGTGGTCAGCTGTGCAATCTCAGGTCAATAGTTGGTGTATACCGCTAAGACTATACCTCAATATCGCTACAGTAACACGTATATGACACGACAATAGTGCGCCGGTGACGCGAGTATAACACGTCAATACCACTGCAGTAGCGCGATAGTAGCACGTCAACAAAATGGTAATAGCAGGACAAAACCGCGCCGGCACCGCGAAAATGGCAGGACAAAACAGCGCCCACACCGCGACGAAACCCCGTCGATACCGCGGGAAGGGCGCGTATATTTCGCGGCAGTGACACGCCAGTACCGCGACTATCACGATTTGGGGCTCGGAGCCCAGTTGTCCGAGCGCTCGGAGCGGTTTTCTTGTGGGCTAGGAGCTCCCCAGTGCCAGAGTGATTGAATTTCTTCGATCATCCGTGAGGCTATGCACTATGAACAGAATCGCTGCCGCTGCTACATCGCTGCAGCAGCGGGTGTGAAATCGCTGCGATGAAAAACAGCAGCGATGCAGTCAAAACTAGGCTTAACCCTCTATAAACGTCGTAATTCACATTATTTGAGGCGCGAGCGGCGCGCACGACGCCTCAGCCTCCGTCTGCCCTCCGCTCTCTCACTGTCTCTAACCTCCGCTCCGAACCAGCACGTGTGGGAACCATGTGAATTTCGCCGTTTTATAGCCTGTATATTCCACAGATATTTTCCAGTGTAGGGGTGCAATGCCAAAATTATGCAGAGGATTTGAAAATCTAAAAAGTAATATTAAAGCCTGAGGATGAATCAAGTCTCCAAAAAGCTTTAGATATGGTTGAGGGATGGTCCAGAGCATGGCAATTGTCTTTGGCTATACATAGAACCGTTTTCATGCGACTGAGTTCCTGTGCACCAGACGTGTTGCAGACACCTACATATATAAATGCTCAGGCTCCCTTTCTTCTGCCAAGTCAGTAAAGGATCTTGACTTCCATTACACCAATAGGCTGGATTTCTCCAGTCATATAAAGCTATTACTAAAAATACCCGCGCTAAGTTTTGTAAAAACGGAGAGCATCTGGCAAACTTGGCAAAAAAGCGTCCGTTGCATGTAACTTTTTTGAATAAAGAGTTTTTTGATTTCTGAAAACGCCGTCATATTCACAGATCGAATTCCTACCTAATTATGTGACTTGTTAGCCGAAGCTTCCCAAAATCGCTTTGTTTTTTTAGGGAAATAGTTTTTGCAATAGTTTTTCAAAACGTCGCGCGCGGGGAAGTGTTGCGAAACTTTGAGCAGTATTTGTATAAGTAATGGAAGAGCAATCTGCAAGATTTCTTCATGAATTAGGTGCAGGTGAGAGAATCTCGAGGTCTGTGTTGGTTGAATTTTCGAAATTCCTCATCTAAGAGTCCAGGGTTTTCGCAACAAAACGCCGACTTTTCAGGTAGTTTTCAAGCGTGTTTAATAAAGGATTCAAAAAACTCAACAAACACAAACCTTGAGATTCTCTAACCTGCACCTAATTTATGAAAAAAGCATACAGATTGCTCTCCCGTTACTTGTACAAATACTGCTCAAAGTTTCGCCGCGCGCGACGTTTTTGCCAAACGATTTCAAAAACTATTCCCTAAAAAAACAAAGTGATTTTAGGGAGTTTTGGCGTACAAATCACATAATTAGGTAGGAATTTGATCTGTGAATATGATCGCGTTTTCAGAACCCAAAAAAAAGTCTTCGCTCAAAAAAGTCACATGCATCGGACGCTTTTTTTGTCAAGTGTGCCACATGCTCCCCGTTTTTACAAAACTTGTGAAATAGACCCACCCCGTATACCACTTGAAAAGTGCGAGCTCTCACTCAGAACTTTTGACTCAAGTTAAAAACTAACTATCGGACAAGCAACGGACGGCTTTCGTTACTTGTTTGGAGCTTGAAAATTACTAGGGTTAAGGTCGCTCCAAGCTGATACTTCAACTGTGCGGTTACTGTTTTATAGTTGTTCAATTGTGGAATTATACTTGTCCACCCCGCTCATGCACAACTTTCAGACTAGTTATAAAATACTAATAGTTTAGTTGTTCTGTATTTGTGCAAATGTTGTACTTAATTTAGGCGTCATACTCAGTGGATAACCCACCATCTATTTTTACACTACTTCAATTACAGTCAATGAGCAACCAAAAAAAAAGGAACATATTTGACTTATTTATTGTAAGATAACAACAGAAAAAAATAACGCAGCAGTGAATTTGGAGATTGGCTCAGAGAACGGTGTAGATCCGGTGGTCTCTCCACCATCACGTCCCACCTCGAGTTGAGTTTTGGTCCGACTGAGAACTACTTCTGATACATTTGTTGGAACGATATCCTTGTTGTGTTGGAACATTTGTGTTGCTTCCGGCGGCATATTTGTCCTGTCGCACTTTGTTCCAAAAATTTACCCTAAAGCACAGTTACGAGCTATTGCAATTATTCATAGCGATCACATTGTTCACTTCAAATTCATTGATTTTGGGATGCGATATTACGCAAATGCAGGACCTAGCAGATTTCTTGCCAAAACGGGGTCTAGCGGTGTATTTTGCTTGCTCAAACGCCGCGTGGCCATAGCTCACTTCAAAAGTGACGAATTGAAGTCTCAAGGGAATTTCGATGTTTCTCGCAGTACGGTGAATGCAATGGTACGTAAAAAGTCTATTCGACTCATAGTATGGAAAAATGTCGACAAAAGATGCCTATAAGAATGTGTATTGCCTTTCGGAATTCCCACCGATCGGAGGTTGAAAAATGACAGATTCTGTCTATCATAACCATCTGATTAGTTCATATCAAGGGATTTTGATGTGGAACTGTGCAAGTTCCGATAAAGTTCTGGAATTGATTTGGTTGTTTCGTAAGACTATTAGATGGTACTCGTTTAGAGAAGTGCGAAAACGTTTTCAAAATGAAACGCGGACTCTTTTGGAGCAAGATTTGACGTTGCAGCGCTTTGTGCGCTCTAAAACGCTGGAAAACGCCGTTTTTGCAAAGAAAAGTTAGTTCAACATTAGCTGCGTTTTCTGACTTTGAAGACCTCAAAATTAAGAAATAGAACAAATCAAAGTATACTTACATTTTAAAAATTGTTGATACCACCCATCCAGATCTTCTTTCTTGTATCCACTTGCGCCGTCGCCGGTCTTCGAACAGTCGGTCGACCGTGAGGGGATGATGTCGGTTTCAAAATGAAACCCACCTGTCAATACTCTTCGTTGTGCGCAACACATTCATGCCATTGTAGGAGTTAACTCGTGTAGTATGTTGTTTTTAAGTAGTTCGGGTAGTGAGTCGATGCAATGTCAAGCGTTGGTTGTTCGTCATTTCTTCTCTGCTCGAAGCGGTTTTATACTTGTCCATTCTCAAGATATATTGAAGATTACTTGTCCGTCACCCCTTTGCTCGTACATTAGTTGTCTATGAAGCAAACCACCGTAAACAATTTAACTTTGAGTTAAATAAGTGAATTTATAATTGTGAGTGTCTAGATGTATTGTTTTATACTTGTTCGAGGCGTTTTAGTTAGTTTTAAACTTGAGTAAAAAGTTCTGAGCAGTTCCTCCGAATAAGCGAGTTATAGGAGGAAGCCACCCTGGGGCGCCCACCTCAGGAAGCCACTTTGACACGCCCCTTTTACGATGTTTCGAGCTCAACAGTGGGGTGATGAGCGGCGATTTCCTATCAGTAGCCCCGTTCTTCCCTTCATTCTCAGCCTCTCTCTTTATTCAGGTCGGCTCGTATACATCAGTTGCGAATGACGGAAGTTACGAGCCTCGGACAACTCGTCCACCATGCTTCCGAAGTCCAATTTTTAAGGGGCCATAACTTCGTTCCTTGTGGGTCTTGTACGATTCCAGGGACATCATTGGAATCGGCGTGGGACCGTTTTCAAGATAACTAGGAAAACAGAAATACGATTTTGAGGTTGGGCTCTGCCTTTAAGGTTCGAAACCGCAGCGTCTTGTGATGAAGGTGTGTTTTTCGTTTCGATGAAAAGCGGTGTGCCATTTTTTTTTGAAACGTACCGTTTTGCCGTCCTCTGATATATAGTCTACAGCAATGGAAGTAGGACCTGGTGAGGTTGCGGACTCGTCCTAACATACGGTAGTTTGTTAGTGGTATCACTCATTTTTTTTTGAAGCAGCTGCGGTAGATCGGTGAGTCTGTGTTTTCACCGATATGACTACATCTGTGGAAGCAATGAAAACAGGTGAAAATGTGCGAGTAGAAATGAAAACTCACCGACCAATTTCAGTTATTTCGAGAAAATGAGTGATAACGCAATCAGACTACAGTATGTTAGGAAGAGTTCGCAACCTCACCAGGTCCTACTTCCATTGCTGTAGACTATATACATGGTCGGCGGCCACGGAGAAAGGGGATGGTGCGGTCGCAAACTTTCCTAATGTATCCTCCATATCATAATTTTGGGGAGCCTTGACGCCGCTACGTCATCTTTATCATAAACCGAGTAGCGGTTCTGTAGAGAACACGATGGTAGAAGTGGATAAAAAATATCATAATTCGGGGACTCCACCCTTTTCCGGAGACCCCGCACTGTCACATGGAAAGACTTCATCTCTCACACCGGTTAATCCTCACATTTTCAAAAATGGGACGTCACACAATAGATCCTGCTTTGGCGGAAAAAGTGCTTTCTCGTCTCTTTCCGCAAATCTTTCTGACGCTGCTGTAACAGAAAGCCCTTGACCTATCATAATCTGTAAAAAACTAAACACCCATAATTTATCGTGAACACTGCCTTTAGCACGCTCACCAGTTTTGAACCATTTTTTTGCTGATAAACCCTGCAAAACAAAGAATTTCATCACTATACGGCACCCATTGTTAAAAATACACCGACACGTCGAATTCAAATGACTTGTAAACAATGAACGAAATTTGACAGATCGAAATTTTTGTGTGTTCATATGAAATATGAAATGTCAAAGTGGCGTATGAATTTTACTTCCTCTACTGCTCAATAGATGTCGCTTCCAGTAGTTTTCTGCCAACCGGGGGCCTTATGCACATCTGCCCCGCACGTCCCCGTCCCCGCGAAGCCACTCTGTGATTGGTCATCATACGAAAATGACTAATCATGGATGGCCTTCGCGGGACGGGGACGCGCGGGTCGAGATGAGCATACGGCCCCTGTATTTCGTATCTTGGGAGCGGGAAGCCGCGACGGTGCTATGATAGCTTTATCATGGAAAAGGTGGGCGGTTGTTTCTAAGCAAACACAATGATAGAAATGGAGACACAACCGTTCCGCTCCCGAGATAGTAAGATGATAACTACAACGCGGCTTTCTGGGGTGCAATGCAAGAATGTTCCCGAGACGCCGTGGGAGGGCGAATAGCCTTTCCATGGACAAATGTGTCTCTCATGGCCACGAGTTATAACTGTAAATTGCTTCCACGCGGCCGTGGCTACGTTCCCACGGAAGCCTTTCACCATGGGAATGTTCTTCGAACGCACCCCTGAAGATAAGATACGAACCATAGATGCCTGATCAGACATCTAGTTTCTCATTTTTCTATGAAAATTTCGCGACATTCGCCGCTGTCTCAAAAGCATGATTAGAGTGTTAGAGTGACAAGGCGAGCGGAAGCTGGTTGCGGTCGATTCGGTTACTAAAATCTGTGCCGCTGAATACTTACGGAGGCCACATCCACAAACTTAGGGAGTCGGAGGTCCTTAGAAGTATCCCACACTTCAGAAGGCATTTTGCTCATATAGACGCTAGTTATATGTACATGGTTGCAATAAACCCTTGTTCTTTCTTTCAGGCACACAATTCCTTTCGGCCATCGGTTTTTGTTTGGTTTCGAGGCAAGTGACGACCGAAGAAGAGCTTCTCAAGAACAAAGACAGCAATGCATCTCAAATTCATCCTGTTGAGGACAATCCTGTTTTGTCTAGAGTGAGAAAGGATAATAGGTTGGCAACATCCAACTACTAGTCGACAAGTACTCCATTTTCAATGGAGAGGCGCTCCTCAAACTACGGTACCATAAGGCGGGACTGGTATATTGTGCAATGGATGGATTTTCAATGAATGTACTCCGAGTTGTTGTTCCAGTCTCATTAAATCTCAAGGTTCAAACATAAAACGCTAAAATACAAAGGTCATAAAAAATTAGAAATTCAAAATGGGAAGGAAAACATGACAGGGGAAGTAGATTTGGGCAAAGTCGCCATTCCAAACAAAACGTACATTTCTAAAACCATTTCCGGTTTTGGAATCCGATTATGTCCATCAGAGCTGCCTACGATAACTCAGAACGGAGACATAGGCGTTTCTCCCCGCTTTCCGACTTTCATTGTGCGTTTACCTATCAATCAAGTGGTTCTGGAAGCATTCGGAGCCTTGTTTATACTGCATCGCTGCTCCTTTCGATCGCAGCGATTTGTATAATTGTTGCGGCGGCCCAACAGCGGCAGCGGTTGTGTTCATAGTGCACAACGCCAGTGCTAATCAGAGCAAAAAAATCATTTGGTGAAACGCAGTGGCAAAGGCATTTGATAAAATGTTTCGACTATTAAATCTCGTCAAGTGAATCGACAAGACGAAACAGTCAATCGCTGGCGATCACTCTGTCGTTGTCACATTAGCAGCGACGGAGCGATCGTCAGATAGAGAACATACTTCTAGCGACGAGCGATGCGACGCAATGTTTACGATCAATATTAACCGAAATCCGATATGCCTGATATGCACAGTCGCTCTCGTTGGCTGCGGTAGTATGATTCCGATCTTAGCGACCATTCATAGTCGCCGTTCCAGGACTGACGCTGTAAAACATAGGACTTAGCCGCTGCGATGCGGCGATCACGGACGTCCGCCACGAAGGGATCACAACTGGAGCACTTTTTTCATCAAACGCAAGGGAGAAGGATCTGTTGTCCACCGCAGAGGTGAGCAGCGACTGGCTGCAGTAAAAACAAGGGGCAATCGTGAGGGCCTGTCGCGGCTTTTGACGATTTTCGGAATGCTATGATGGACTCTTCACAAATTTTCTCCCTGTGTTGTTGGGCCCGTTGACACAAATCTGTGGTCAGTTTGCCGATTCTGGATAGTTCTTGGTAGGTCATGGTGGTTCGGATAAAATCTCGGACTTGCCTCAAAGCTTCTCTGTGGGGGTTCTGCTGACGAGTTTGACTTTTTTGCCGATTTCGGAAGTACTAAGATGAGCTACGCGGGCTAAATGACATAGTAGTCCCCGTAGCCTACAGTAAACTTCAGGCTGTCGATACACATACCCATAATTTGTGTTTAGCACCAGGAGTGTGCGTTAAAGGCAGTGCTCACACTAAAAAACCGTATTCTAGTTTTCGATGTTTTTGAGAAGTCAAGTTCACAAAGAAGAGTATAAAAAGAAAAAGTTCCCATAATCTTCTCAAATATTGAAGTAAAAACTGTTTTAAAACCTCTTGAATATCTAGTGTTCGCCTGTTGGCGTGTATTGCTCACTGCGGACAAAACATCGAACATGCTTGGATATTAGAATTTATCGGAATAAAGAGTATACAAAGATTCGGTTACCGTTCCTTTCGTGACACCAACATGAACTGTCAAGACAATGAGCAGGACAACTGTTATATGACGTGGGCGGGGTGACCCGATGAGTTGGCTGGACCATGAGATTCGCACCCACCTCCTGGCCGTTTTTCGTCGAACTTCCGTCTTTAACCTTTTGAGAGGGGCCCAAAGCTTACGTCTCTGCAAAAAAAACGGACCACTTTGCATCGTGAACACTGCCTTCAAAGAAAAAATAATTTTTCTTCAAGCGTTAATCGTAAATTTTTGAAAAAAAAACCGCGTTAACCCGTTAATGCGTTAACACGTTAATTTTGCACTTCGTTAAAAACTTTAAAAACATTAGTTGACCACAAAGAAAATCCATAAGTCACCAGAGATTCCAGAAAAAAATGAAATAGACCTTCAAATGACGTCAGCAGAAGGTCGTGGAAAGTACGCAGGGATACAGAAGCCGTGGGCACGGCTTCGAGGGAAGTAGATAGCGCTCCAGATGACGTCGTCAGGATGTCGCAAAAAAGTGGGTGGGGCTCCATATGAGATCATGATGACGTCGTGGAAAGTGGGTGGGGCTTCAGATGATGTCATGGAAAGTAGGTAAGGCTCCAAGTGACGTCAGCAAGAAGTCGTGGAAAGTGGGTCGGCTTGAGATGACGGCAGCAGGACGTCGTGAAAAATGGTTATGAGGGCGTGCGCCGCGTCGAAGAAAGTCAGTAGCGCTTTAGGGGTCGAATAGACTCCCGCCGCTGAAAGGCGCGCAGCATGGAATGGACGAGAATCGATCGTGCGGCGCCGCATGATCTATACTCCTCAACTGCATGCTGCCGCGCGGTTCAGCGGCGGGAGTCTATTCGGCCCTTTATGTGGAGTGTGCATCGCGTGGCGTACTCCAGACAAAGCGTGCGCCACTTGTTAGAAAGTGGGTGGCATTCATTCCCCGCTTCCAAACCCCATTTGATAGCTTACTAGAGCGCAGAGAGATAGATCAGACCTTGCAATTCCTTTTTGGAACACGAATTCGAATCCCTCGATATTAAGAAGGAATAACTAAAATAGGTAAACATTGGAATGGGAAACATTGAGGTCAGCGATGATTCGCCATTGAAGCAGATCAATCAGTTCCATAATTCCACTGCAATTAAAGAATCCAAATTAACGTGATTACAGGATCTTTTCGTTAAGCTTTAATCGTTAATTCCCAAAAGAATCGCGTTAACCCGTTAATGCGTTAACACGTTAACGTTATAACGCACAGCCCTGTTGAGAACCTCAATTTACCCCCATGTACAAGTTTTGAACAGTATCCGAATTTTTTTCGGAACGCTGTAAAAATAGCTTCATGTGGGTAACTCCCCCCCCCCCCTCCCTCTACTCAGCCGCGAAGCTTCAGAAACCTTTTTCAAAGTGATTCTATGCAGTTCCTGGGGGTATACTCGGATTTCACGTTTGAAAATGTTTTGGGAACGTATTTTTCGGAATGGCCACTTTGGCCAAAAGAAGTTCCCTTGTAACTGCCTTACGTGCTTCCAACGACGAATGCGTACAATTGAGGATTAACTTGAATTGTCGTCGTACATTTTTCAGTCAAGTGACTACTGCTTTGAGAGGAAAACGCGGGAAAGGGGCTCTCTACACACCGGGGGAGGAGTTGTCCCCTTTTTGCAGTTCGAAACGTCACTTTACCCAATGCAAGCGAAGTGGTCCCGAGTGGAATTAGCGCCGCGAAAGGCGGGACAACTCCTCCCTCGGTGTGTAGAGAGACCCTGTCCCAGAGAAAGCCTCCCTATGGGCGGGATGATCCTGTGAACCGGCTGATCTTCAACGCCTATTCTGCACACTTCTGCAGTTCTTCCCTTATTACTCTCCTAAAATATGTATATCCAATGTTCACGTTTCTGCAAGAAAAGGGAAACTTTTCTTCGTGAGCTTTGATGGCACAGAACACCCAGGTAACGCTTGACCCGACTTTCTGCTTATCTTGAAGACGGTCACACGCTGGCTCCAGCGGCACCTCTGGGGTGGTAGTAATCAAAGAGTTAACCGTGCATGAACCGCCCCGTTAACGGGCGGTTAGGAGATTGTCAACAAGAAGTTAAACGGCGGTCAGTGATAAGAAAATACACCCAAATAATGAAATAATGAAAGAATAATTTCAATCGCAGCTTCATCCAGATACTATTTGCACCCTTATGTTGAGGTGAGATAGGTTACCTAGTCGAAAACCTCAGGTGCAAAGAAGCAATTAAGGAATTAAAAGGTTTTTTACGTGGTCAAGGAGCGGTCATTCGATTGATTGCCCGTTGTCAGTGGCGAAAAACTCATCGGGTGCTGACCAAGTGATACCGCCTGCTGACGATCAATTGAAGATCTTGGAGCAAACTGTATGAGAGAGCGTTATGTTGAGGATGCGCCGACCGGTCAATTTACCACTCTCAATAAGCCCCCCCCCCCCCGAGGACTTATTGCGCACGGTTAACACGCGTCTGCGTTTCTCTCCCTCCAACGCTGTTTCTATCACTCTAACGTAAGGACGGACGTCGGTTTCATTGTGATACGCTGCACTGCCCGGTCCCTTCGTGCGATGTCGGCAATCAATGGTATGATCATGGGCGATCAAGATCAGACGTGCGATGACAGGAATCTCAGAAAAAGATGCTGATCTTTTAAAAATTACTGAGAATAAAGTTCCACTTTCTCCAAATGTTAGACCTATTCCAACCTTTTCTTGAAGAACTTCTTCCTACTGTTTCGAAGATCTTTTTTTGAAGGTTACCCATACTGAAAATCAAAATTTCATGGGAGGCGCACTTTGTGCACAGCTTGAGAAAATAATATTCTGCTAAAAATATACATTTATAATATAAAAATAAATGGATAAGTGAACAAATGCGCTAAAAATAAATGATCGAAATACTAAAAATCACGAGAAAAAATATCAGAATGATCAGAAAAAGCTGCACCAAATGTTTGTTAGCGAGTTTTGTCGGTGCAAAATACCGCTTATTATTTTTGAAATACGTAACCCGCTATAGCACCAAAACGGAAATTCTTGGAATCGATTTGATTCCAGATCTTTTCTTGCTCGAACGATTTGTATTTCTAGAGAAATTTCTGAGAAGAATGACTCTTTTATCACATCTTTGTTTTTCAACAACTCCAGAGCAGCGAACTTCTATTGAAATATTATGGACCATGTATTTTTATTTGAAACTGCTTTGTCCTGGTTTTATTTCCAAAAAGCCTGAAAAACTGCAAAAATCTAGTGTTTGAAATTATTAGAAAATAACTCGGAAAATTATTATTATTATTTTTGCTATTAGATGGTGCACTGACCACATTCCTCAAGTGAGAGAAAATTGCTGGGTAACTTAGACAAGAAAGAAACTGTTGTTTTTGGAAAATTTCACGAAAATTGTTGATTTGACCGATTCAATAAAAAAATATTGCAGACCTATAGTAGGAAAATCAATAAATAAATGAACAAATAGCTAAATGATTAATTAAACGAGTAAATAAGTGAAATAATGATCAAATAAATGAATAAACAAATAAAAAAATCCTGGAGTAAATAGAAAAAACATTGAATCGAAACTTGTTAAAAAATAGGTTTATCATTTACTATTCAAATAAATCAGCAAAATGAAAAAGTAAATAAACGCGATGTCGGGACGCTTGAGCCGAACTGAGAAATTTTTATTAGCCGGATATTTTAGTATAGTCACCAAAAACGGGCAAGCTATTGAGAAAATCGATTTGCTGGAAATGTTTACCTTCAGTCACTCAGATTAGTGATGCAATACCTATTAATTATTGGACTTTCCGGTTTCACAAAATATTTGAAAAACCTGGTCGTCTAGATGGGGATCCTTAGGTCTTAGGTTAGTGTTATTCTAACCGGATTCCAGTATTATTCAAATCGGATCTAAAAACAACCAGGAGCAAAAGTGATGTGTGAAAGCACCTTATCTTAGTTATTTTTGAGGGCGAGACGCTTTAAGATGCAAAACCCAATCATTAAAATGGCGTCTGCTGACGGGCTGCTATTTTCTAGCATCTCTATGTCGAATAATTCTGGGCTAGATACATATTTTATGCTTGTAGATGCTTACTGGGGTACACACGAGAAAGGATTACGTCTTTGTGTGTAAAAGGAAACCAGGATAATCATATCAGATCATCAAAATCGTCTGACTAGAAGAGAATTGTATTGAACTGCAAATGAGTGGTGATTTATAAAAAAACGAGGGTGACTTATTCGCCTCCATTCACGGCCTTGACTCCTTGGTAGGCACGAGAACCACGCATGCAACGTCACTCATGGCGCAGTGCGACGCACCCGCGCTTCGGCCTGCGCGCGTCTTCTTGCCGCGGGTTCGATTCCAGCACAGGTGTGAGTTTGCAATCGTGCCTGCTATTCTCTACCGAGTAACCTTTGGTTAGCAAGTGGCTTGCGTAGAGTGTCCCTGCGGTGGGTGGTATGCTAACTCACAGCCTGCCAACCAGGGATGTGCGTAATAGAAATTTTGTAATTCGTTAGTCGTTAGTCGTTCAACCGGCCGAAACCCTCGTTAGTCGTTAGTCGCTAACCGTTAGTCGTTAGAAATCTAAGCTTTGAAAACAAGCATGAATGAGGCAGAAAAAAGCCCTTAAGAATAGAAAAAAGGGAAGGCATGAAGAGATGATTGTTTTCCGAAACATTCATGGCCATTAAAGAAACAAATCATACCTTGTTATAGAACACAGTTCAAACTGCAAATCTACATATCCATAATTAAAAATATCTTTCGAACCACTCTAACATCGCTGCACGAAAGCATATTACTCGAGAGCGTGTGTTTATCTATTTTTGTCATTTTTTCAGTAAGAAAAGGAACAATATGGGAAATCGATAAAATCTCAGACATATAGAGGAATGCAGGCGCGGCCCAAGTCGGCTGTTTTGGCAAGCCGCTGGCGAAATTTCGAGGCTGAGTATTGAATGTAAGTCAGCCGCGGCCAAAAATTTCGCAACAATTGTATGGAGAGAGCCGCGAGCAACAAACACGGCCGCAACTGAACAGCAAATGACCAGAAAATGATGCGCTGCTCGCTGTTTGGTTATGCCGTGAAATAGAGAGGTGTGAGTGTGGCAGCCAAGCAAACTACTCGACGCCAATTTCTATTTTTTTCAAACCTTGTCTTTCTTTTTTTGTTGGTTTGTTCGCCTGTGTTTGCGCTCTGTGTTTCTCTGGAACCAACGAAATTGCTTTTTTTAGATACTTCCTCTTTGAAAAAATTTGAATTCTTTTCAAGAACAACTGCTGTGGAGAGGAAGGCGATTATCGAGCACTTTTAGCTAAATCTGAAATCAAACACATAATAAGGTTCAGTTACTACATAATTTTGGTCTTATGCCTTCATTTATTAAACAATTTTTTCTTCAGACTCCCTGTTGAAATTTACGTGGGTGAGAATATCCATATTCCACCAAGTAGCAGAATATCTATGTCTGATCTCGACGCATCGCACAGGCAACCGTTATCAGACGAGGAGTTACCTTAGTAAGCACTTTATCTTCGCCTTCTCCACTTCTCCGTTCACAAGTGTTCATGTCATTTTTAGTTCGAGAGTGTTCGTTAATGGTCACGTCTACTCTTCACGTTATTACTGGAGAGGAACAAAGTCTAGTCAACAGCATATTGTTTGTATAGAATATTTAGAGCAAAGCACTGTTGTTAGGACATTTGCTTCTGTAGTCTTCTTCTCCTTTAATCGAATCTCTCGCTCTGTCCGAGTTTTCCTTGGCGAGTATCTTTGTGAGGATCCATTTGAGTCATTGCAACGTCCTGTTGCAGAGAGTGAATCTTCACTCCAGGAAGTTTCTCGTGAACTTCTCGGTTCTGCTTCTGAAGCTAACATCTTTTTCAAAGAAATTGTTGGAACGTATAGCTCCTCTCAGCCAGTAGATGTAATCAAAAGGCCGGGCTGTCTCGTAACATTTGGTGAGAAATTATTTGCGTCCATGCTATAAATTCTTGCTACGATTTATTGGCTTTGTAATAAAAGTTGGTGATTGTTTGGTTTAAAAAAAAGATTATATTCGGCGTTCTTATGCGTTCGTACATTGATAGTCATCTGTCTTCCTAGGTTTTATATTTCTTTCCAGGAATGAGTTCACAGTTGTCAGCGGACGGACCAGCAGCGAAGAAGGTGTTGTTGACTGGAACACAGAACTGGAAAAGAAAGGTCCCCAGAACATTGTTCGATGCAATCGAAAGGGACACTATAGACATGTGTGAAGCTTCTCGAATGATTCTGGAACAGAAGAGAACAAATACGTTCAATCAAACCATATACAACGTACGTGGCTCAAGATTGTCGTCCGTTGTTTCCAATTACCCATCGAAAAACATGTTAAGTATTCCCATTTTCAGAAATTCGTTATGTCTGAGCAGATCCAGAAAGTTGTGAAATTCCGATACGACGGAATGGACTTACTGGAAGATGAGGTCCTTGAAATGAGGCTCAACAACATAGCTAATCGCTTGCATGTAAGCTTGCGCCATTCCACACTTCCTGGATTTTTCCTTTCGTACCCATTGTGTTAAAGGCAGTGTTCACGATGTGGGATTCAAAAGTGGGATTGTTTGGTCGTGCGCTATCGGTTAGTGCGGAAACAGCGAAGAAAAACGCTCAGAGTATGCTAAAATAACGGTCAGGGTTGAGCAGGCCGTTGCGACCGGTGACCAAAATTTTCGACCCCCCCTTTGGTGACCAAAATTTTCACGAACTCCCCCCCCATGGAATGGAGAAATGGCTACCTTCCCAAGTGATATGGAGATAAACCCCATTTTTTCCAGTATTTTACAAACCGAAATCTCTACGACCCCCCCCCCCGTTGCGACCGGTCGCAAGCCTGCCCAACCCTGATAACGGTTTCTAACGTTCGAGGTATGGACGAGATTACGGGACCTACTAGCTTCCGCAAGCGCGCTCTTATTATGAAATTTGCGCGAATACATTAGGATGTAAGTGGCAGAGTTTCTTGGCAGTTTGCCATCGAAAGCATTCGTGGCGCCACAAATCGTGAACGTTGCCTTTCACTATTTCTTCAAATATTATACGACTTCAGAACGATATCAACACGGAGCTGATTCGTAAAGTCAAGAGAACCGTGGAGCTGCACCACCAGTCACCTGACACGAGTCCTGCTGTGTCTCTAGGCAACTGCGTGAAGTGCTGGATGCTCGAAGAACATCCACCTTTTTTGGGGGGTGAGTGCATACTCCCATTTTCTGTTTCTTCAGTGTATCACTGACGTGCTTTAACGTTATGCGCTTTAGATGAACCTCATGGACGTCACCCTGGGTTGGAGGCAGAGGAAAAACGACACTACGTTCCAGCACCTCACATCGCTGTTCCGCTATATTCTCATGAGAGTGAGTTGTGATTACTATTTTCTCTCTTCGGTCATTCTTTAAAGGGCGAGGTTGAGAAACACATCCGGCGTGAATGTGTTACGTGCTTACTGGGCCATTCACGGCAGATATGGCGGGCTCCTGCGAGTCAGCTTGGTCGACTACTCCTTCGTTAACTAGTGTAGAAACGTGAATGTTTTTGTCAATTCGAGTGTCTCCAATTCTTATGTTAGAAAATCTTCTTCCTAAATTGGGAAGAATAACCCTGAAATACTTCGCAACCACAAACACTACATTACCACCTCGCCTAGTGCCAAAAATAACACTAGGCGTGAGATTGTGTGCGGCGCCCGTAATCACGCCGCGCCAAGTGGGTGTCTGGTTAGTATTATTCGTTAAAAACAAATTTAGTGAAAAATTTACTGAAATTTTTGAGAAAAAATCGATTGGTAAATGTTTCTTTCCAGAAGCAGGGTTGAGCAGCGTTGCGACTCGGAGCAACGGGGGTCGTAAAGAATCGGGGAATTTTGAAAAATTAAAAATTTTGGGGGGGGGATCGTAGAAGTTCCAGAGCAAAAGTAAATCTTTTTCAAAATAGTCAATTTCGTGGAAGAATTATGCATTCAAAACTTTTTAGTCAATCACACAAATAAGGCCAGAGAAATTTTTAATTTTGGGGGGATCGTGAAATCTTTGGTCAACAAGGAGGGGGTCGTAGTTCTCAGGAAATTGGCGCAGCGGCCTGCTCAACCCTGTCCAGAAGAATTAATAAAATACGAAACCTATACTCGTTTCGTTCCTGCCCTTAGACGAGTATATCTCAAATAATGAAAAAAGGCTATATTTGGGATTGTTACGCGCTTTTTCCAGCTCACTGATCCGCCCGAGTTGATTCAACAATATTCTTTGCGCATGAACGGTAGAGCGGGACGCGACGACTCTTTAATCAGCCTCCCAAACATCGTAGAATCGACGTTGATTGGTAGGTGTAGCACTTCGTGTTTCTAATTTTGATAACGAAACAAGTTTTTGCAGAATTTTCGATGGATTTGATGGGCTAGGGGCAGGATGAGTTGCAAGCCGGAGTTGTAGTTAATGCCAGCGCGAGCAGGTAAAGAATCACTGGCTTTTTCATCTATCTACACTTACGCGTATAAATAATAACGTTCCAGATTTTACATGAGCCTGGGCGCCACGGACGATGAGCGGACTAGCGAGCTAAACCGACTGACGAAGGAAAGGCTATCATGGTGGTCTGAAGGCTTTCGAGCCTTGCAGAAAGCTCTGTAAGTTCTAATATTGTTTGGCTTCAAACCTGTATCATTACCCGGCTGATTTCAGGAGGGACATCCGAGGCTTTCAGTATGATCACTCGAAGCACTCATGGAAGCCAAACAATGTGAGTTCGATATGCTGAAATTTAGTGTAAGCACAAAATGACTAGTACTATGTTTCAGCGGCAGGCGAAAGAGAGGTCAGAAGAAGGCCAAGAGAAGGAAAACATCCGGTTTTCCGTCAAACAAGAGCCCGTATCCGGCTTTTCGGAAAGAACTGAATAGCAGCACATCGTCGAAACTTCCGCTCGCTCTGCTCGGGTCTCGTGGGTGTCTTTTTCTGCCGTAAATGGTGATCTTCATTCTTTTTTTTGCACGTGATTTGGCCTGGGAATCGCCAGCATTCGGCTCTCGGGATTGTTAGCAAAATACATAGTGTTGAGTAGCCGCATTTTGAACTTTTTTTATGCTTGTTTGTCTAATGTTGGGTCCATGTTGTTGATTTGAATCTCTTGCAATTCACTGAGATTTCGATAAGCTGACCGATTATGATGCTGGTCAATTTAATTTTAGGGTTTATTATTCCTAGGTTTTGAGGTGTATTATTATCACCAATTTTTAAACTTTTCTTGCTGCTTCTGTTGAAATTGAGAGCATTGTGTTGCAGGGTATTAATCATGGGTTTTGGAGATTATTTTTACCATTTGTTCTACACTGGTTCTATATCTATCTAAAATTGAGAAGATCATTGTTGGGTAAAACCAATTGTTAGATAAAACTGTATTCGATATAGTTAGTAATAAATATTTATGCACGAGCTATACCTTTCCGTCTATCAATTGTGTTAAAAATAGCAAATGGTAGGGGAAAATCAACGAATTGTATCATCCAAGGCAAACGCGCTCCAATGAGAAAACGTGCGCGGATCGGTGAAACAATTGGCGCGGGCAAGTGCCTGAGCGAGCGAGGGAAGTTGCGAAAATTTGCTCGGGAAGTCGCGAAATCGCCCGCGCCACGACGCCGCGGGCGCGGATGGCTCAGAAAACGTGCTCGGCTGCCAGCGTTCTGCGCCAAACTAGCGAGCCGCGCGCAACGATCCAATGAGGCGCGTCAACTCTTCTGGCTCGCTGTTTCTTGGCCCGCGCCTGCAGTCCTCTATATGTCTGAGATCTAGAACTCTCTGCTTTTTTCCCAGTGCGAAATTTGCGATTTAATGTTATTTGCGATCTACCCGATGGTGACAACACGGACATTTGAACCGACTTTGCACTAATTGTTCTTTGCTCGACGTCGCGAGCCGAGCTCATGTGTGGTTTAGAGCTTGTTCCTATAATGGTGAAAGGTCGGAAGAATTTAGCAGCGAAAATCTTACCCCTGAGAGGTCCCAGCTTCACTTTATAGAAGTCCCCTATTTCGAATTTATGACTGAAAACCGAAGGACGGCACCTTTTAAAATCCAATCATCGGGTACTGTTCCCGTCGTTTGACAAATGTGGCCTGCAGGCACCGCTCCATATTATCACCTCTGTTAGTGCCCTGTGCCATCTTCGCTGGAGCCGGTCAGTGCCGGAACCGATTCAGTGAGCCTAACATAAAGTCGCGCGATCGACACGAAGTCGCATAGGTGCTGGTCCGAACTTTGCGCAACGTTCGGTAGGGGTTTCAGTGTGGGGGTTCCAGAGCTGCCTAGCAGATTCATTGGAAACAATAGATACTGAAGGCTATGGTTGTTTTGTACCATTCACCTAGATCAACCAACAGGGCAATATGTATGAATCCTGGTGCAAGCCTTGGTTTGGAGGGCGATTTGAACGACTGTTGACTTTTTAACGAATTTTGGGATTGCTTACGAAAATATTTTTATTTTCGTTAGTCATTAATCGTTAGTCGTAACACCCAAAAAGCCCGTTAGTCGTTAAATTCGTTAGTCGTTAGTCGTAATTACGCACATCCCTGCTGCCAACGCTTGACCTGCAGCTGAATATCGCTGTTTACGTGCGGTCAACGCACTGATTACTACCACCCCTGCAATCGCACTTTAAGTCCTTGCGATCGGAATTATGGCCTCTCTAAAATTGCCTAATTTTGAGTGGCGAAAGTAAAGTGAGGTGGACGAGTTGTCCGAAGCCTGTATTCTCCGTTACTCGCAACCGATGCATGAGAGTAAGCCTGAGTGAAGAGGGAGGCTGAAAGGGAAGGGAAGAACGAGGATCTTGTTTGAAATTCATCTCGCATCTAGTGCAGTGGGCCTGCCGGAGTGACTTCGTCCTATATCTCACTTATTAGGGGAAATTAGAATCTCTCTTGGTAGGTGTTATACAGGAAGGGTCTACTTTACAATCATGAGGAATCCTCAGATTTCGCCTCTGCGGCAGGACTGTGCCTTTGAAGGCAGTGCTCACGACAGAAAAAGATGCCCGTTTCTTCGCGGAAACGTAAGCTATGGGTCCATCGAAAAAGATAAGGTCGGAAGAATGTCGAAAAAACGGTCAGGGAGTGGGTGAAAATTTCGTGGACCGGCCGACCCATTGGATCACCCAGCCCACGTCAAATAACAATTGTCCACCGCTCGTTTCATCAGAGGAACAATTGTCGAATTTTCAAATACTCTTTATCCCAAAAGATTCTAACATCCAAGCATGTGCATTGAACCGTCATATTTTAAAGAGTTTCCGGTGTAAAAAAAACAGAAAAGAAAGTCACTCACAGTCGTTATGGATCCTAGTGATACTTTGGGTTCCCTTTTGAATGTTGGCGCAAACTCGGTGCCATGTGCTATAACATAGGTGTACTTAGTTTGCGTCAATCTTCAACGGGGAACGCTAAGTATCGCTAGGATCCACGCCGACTTTACCTACGAATTATGAAGCGCCCCCCCCCAAACACACCGAACAGGAATATTTTAGAGGTTTCTGCAAACAGTTTTTCCTCCGATTTTTTGTTCTTCTGTGGTTTCTGTAATATTTTTAGTCTGACGCATGGACCAGGCGTCCGGCCGTGCGGTGTTGGGGCATTACCGGCCAACGGGTTTCTATTGCGCACGGCGATCTACCCTCGCAGCCCCGTCCATTCCCCAGACTAAGTTTATTACGTGAACTCTACCTACTCAAAAATATCGGAGACTAGAATACGGTTTTTTATCGTGATCACTGCATCCAGCAGTAGTTCATTAAATGTTAGCAAATTGCTTTGCCATCTAAATCCCCAGCCAATTTGCATCGGATTCATCATCATGTTTCGATTAACATTTTATTAAACGTAATACGTAAATCAGCAAGTATTATAAATGTAGTGATCTAGAAAAGAGTTAGCTCCTTCGCTAATCCTCATCAAATCCTAAGTGTTTCAGTCCTCGTCGGTCTTGCGTTTTTTCTTTTTCTTTCGAAACTTTCGTTTTGAGGACGATGATTTGGACGATTTGGATGACTTCGTCGACTTGTCGTGATCAGCTCGTTTCTTCGTTGAATCCCCACACCGAGCAGCAGCGCAGGGAATGAACGGATTCTGAGTGAACTCCCCTTGTCTTCCGCGCTAAATTTTTGGATAAATCACGGAGTCAGAAAAAAAAACAGTTAAAGCAAATTTGAGAACCTACATGATATACGTAACGAGCATCGGGTTGTATGAATTTCACCTTCTTTAGCTTTCTTCGACTTCGCTTCCTTGATGACGAGACATCTAAATATTACGCTTTTTAATGTTATCTTGTTGAGTGTTCCCAGGTACGATGAAAAGTCCAGTTAATTAAAGAGTACAGTCTGTGGTCGAATAGAACTCCCAAGTTCCTCAATGTGGAGCAGGTGACGAGACAGAGAGAGGGCAGAGGGAGCGAGCACAGTGCGAGCGCACGCGACGCGTCATAAGGCGGCGTTCAGAGTTCACTCGCGGCGCGACGCGGTGTTATAATCAGCCTACGTATCTATCAAGCGACGTCGCGTCGAGTCGTCGCTGGGTGTTTACAGTAAAGAGGCGCGATACATTCAAAAATGACGCGCAATTTCCCTTCGCGCGGCGTCCATCGCGCCTCCTTGCAATGCAAACGCGACGCGATGGACGTCGCGCAATGGCAAACTCGTTGCTGCTTTTCTTTAGTGTTTTTTCTTTGACACAATCAAATTTAACAATGAAATGAGTAAAAAAACATATCTATGATCACTTGCACTCAGAAGAGCAGGAAAAAACTGTTGGTGTTGCGAGAAAAAACAATGTCGTAGTTTGTATACGAGAAATTGAGTACTTACGCAATTGCGCGTAGTCGCCCAGCGTTCGCGCACCGTTCACACCTAAATACCTGCGCGACGCGATTTTCGCTTCGCGCTAACATGTGCCATCGCGTCGCCCCGCGAAAACTCTGAGCGCCGCCTTAATCATAGAATTTTCGGCTTGACACAGACTGTGGCTCTACGTCATCCAAAATTTGTGTTAAAGGCGCGGTCCGGTCAAAACTTGAGTTGCATGAAAATCCGGTTACGTAGGCCGGGCTGGACTAGCTTAACACCGTCTAAAAGTTGGATGAGCTTTAGGTCTTTACTTTGCAAGAAAATTGGCGGCTTACACAGCGGGTCATGTGAAAGCGTGGACGGTAGCTGAAAGAGCAGACGACGATGATACTTCCCTGTATACGTCATCACTTGAGCTGAAGTTCACGTATGGGATGAAATAGCTCAGAGGACGCCGTTTTCTCTGCTATTCTCGTAGGCTTTCTGCGACTAACTAGGGTACCGTAATAGATTAACACCGTAATTTGAAACTTTGCTGAATGCCGAACTTCTCTAGTTTTCAAAGAAACCCCCGAAATGTTATACAATTAGATAGCCCTCAAAGCGAGGGTCATGAATATGATCACAGTTCCGCTCAAGTGTGAAATTGAAGCGAGTTATTTAAAGGCACAGTCCAACCTCAGGGTAATTTTTGATATTATATTTCGGCCGCCATGTATAGTAACCCTGCCAAGCGCAAAATCTCAATTCGTTCAAATAAGCGAGAAAAAGCTAGAAAAAAGTCGGCCACGCCCCCTTTAAAGAAAAAATGGGTACCGCCCACTGGCAGGTTTGAGACCTCAGTAGGAAGAGACGTGCGAATGATTTTATTCAAAATCTATGTTCTTCCATTTGCTTCTGGTCTGGCTTCATATTGTGGCCTGCTTCAGAACGATGGCTGCGAATAACGAGAAAAAAACAGGCTCGAGACGACTCGTCCGCGAACTTCTCACCGTTCAAAATCAAAATTTTTGATAGGCTATAACTCCGTTCGTATTGAGAGCGACTCTGGACACACCATTGTGATCAGCGTGAAATTTTCTCTAAGTTAGGCAGGAAAATAAAAATTCGATTCTGAGGTTGTTCTGTGTTTTTAAGGAGAGTTACAAAAAACTGCGCTTTCTAACCAAGTTCTACGAGCGTTAGTGTATCCTCCGATTCCGAGTGAAATTTCCGATTTCCGTTCATCGTGTGCGTCGGCGCGCATATACCGCGGCTCCTTCTCTCCACACTTTCTCGCGGTTTCCACCCTCGCTCCTCACAAGCGCGAGAGGTAGCAGTGTGAATTTAATTCGGAACCAGAGGATACTTCTGCCATTCAAGCGTTCCCTTGGAAAACACTCATCGTCTAGGCTCACCTCCGATATTGATCATGCTTCGAATAGAATTTCCGAAAAGCACAGATTTTGTGTAGAATAGTTTATCCCTTTTCTTGAGAACGTAGAGGTCGTCGAAGGGGTCCAGCAGTACTCTTGAATAACATATACATGTTCGCATTCGACATTTCATCAAACCCCCTCAATTTGTGAGAACTTCACAATTTTATAAAAAGAAATAGAAACATGCAGGCGATGTCAAAGAATAACTCACGGTACAGAAGGCATGGTGTCCAGAACAATGTTCCCTTCATGAACTTGAAATACAGCTTCACCGTTAAGTGGTAGGTCATCTTCAGTGTCGGTGTCTTCCTGTGAAGTGCTTACAAGATTTATTGTTATAACAATTCCACTTGAGAGGATGCATGTATAATATATTAATGTACAGCATATTAAGGCATAGGAGAAGCGCGTGAAGCTTGCTTCACAGCTGGGCGGACAATACGCACAACCCCCGAATCCTGGGGTACTACCCATTGAGGTCCTTCTACCAGGTCGCAGGCTCGTCGATTCAAGAGCAGGGGCTCGGTCGACGCGCGACTGAAATCTCCCCTTTTGCGCCGTTGCTAGAGCGCGGTTATCCTAAGGCCCCGGTCATAGTTGGATGAGCCGACGCCTCCAGCCCGGTCGATACACACAGAATGCATTGGAAATGGGATGCAAAAATCACTCGGTGTATCCCCGCACCCCCGCACCCCCAACACCCCCAACACCCACCCGGTCGATACGTATGAACAACATGGTGAGGTGAAGCTGAGAAAATCACTCGGTGTATCCCCCGCTCCCCCGCACTCCCCCCGCACCCCGGTCGATACGTATGTTTAAAATGATGGAGTGAGGTTGAGAAAATCACTCAATGTATCCGACGCGGTCGATATCCATGCAATACGTGGATGAGAAAATCACCGGGTGGGTGGGTCGAAGATAAAACATTGCGTATCACTAGAAAGCTAACCTTACTGCTACCTCCGTGACTTCACCATACTCGCCTTCACTATTTCTCTGAACAGGTGCAATCCTGTTGGCCACGTAATCATCGTCATATCTAGTTGGATGCATCGAGTGATTTTCTCAACCTCACTCCATCATTTTAAACATACGTATCGACCGGGGTGGTGTTGGGGGTGTTGGGGGGTGCGAAAGGGTGTTGGGGGTGCGGGGGATGCAGATGCAAATAGCACCAACTATGACCGGGGCCTAAGCTCCCCCAAAAAAAATTCATGGAGATTGAGTCTTCCTCACTCGGAGCAATCTCAGGCAAAATAAAAGGAATGAAGGTAAAAATCTTCGGAAATCAAATTGTAATAAATTTATTGGGAGCTCAGAAGAAATGCTCTTAGCGACGGTGTGAGCGGAACAGATTTCTGCTTTTTTCAAGTCTATTTTCGCGTCCACGCTTTGAACTCGGGCCCGGCTTCTCCTTCGATGTGTATGAGTTGCGGTCCCAATGCACAAAAAGGGAGCAGTTGTCTACTCTTTTGCACTTCAAATTCCACACGGGACAACTTCGCTGAAATGGAATAGCCTGATGTTCCAAACTGCGAAAGATGGGTGAACTCCTCTTTTTTGAGAGCTGAGACCACAACCCGATGTGTATGGTTTGCTTATCAAATTTAGTCGGGTGAACGGACCAGGCGTGAGTATTGCAGCTGGCCGTGCGGCGTTGGCGGCACCACCGGTTTCGATCGCGCGCAGCGGTATACCGGCGCAGCTCCGTCCATGCGCCAGACGAAATTGGATGCGAGGACTCTACTTTCTTTGCGCCTCCGCTTTACGCAAGAACTGATAATCTGGTGATGAATTTTGAGCAGTTTTTTTTTGAGTCTCACTTCAGTTTCAGCCATGAAGGCCAGCTCTAGAGCTCTTAGAGGAAAACGCAACGGCGATTTTCCATCGCAGACATTTTTTCTGAACGCAATTGAACTTCAGGGGTGGGGCCTAGGCCAGGTTTGGTCGCCGCGATCACGACAGAAGTGTCAAGACCTCACTTCACTTTAGTGACAGCCACTTTAGCGTACTATGAAGCCAACGAACCGATACGTTCGGCATCATCACCGCTGGATCTACCCAGAATGGAACACCATCAACGAACACCATCCCGTCATTCATGTTTGCTGCACTCTCTTCAAAACCTGCACCTTCTTCAGCAAAACTCTGGAAAGCAGAAGAAGTCTCAGCGGAGAATGTATGAAACGAGCTGAGATATTACCGTAGAAGGCAGCTGAGTGGGCGCTTCTATAAAAGAATTCCCTGCGAAAACCTTAAAATATGGTAATTCTTCTCATTAATTCGATCTTTCAAGAATGTAACCAACCTCGTGGATGCCATTTTTTCGCCTCAATGGTTTTGTAACCCTTTCTACTGGGAATGAGTCTTCACCGTGACTGAACTCATGTTTACGCTGAAAGTATTCCTCTTCAGAATAACAGTCTGAGGACGAAAGCGGAAACTATCGTCAATTCTAATGACGAAGCAAAAAGTTGTCGAATTGCTTACAATGGTATCGCTCTGCGTTTCAGCCTGTTGCTTCTTCTCTACTTTTTGCATGAATTTTCTCATTGTTGGTTCTCTTATGGGCCTGCTCGCGAAGGTTTTCATTCTACGAGAGAACTTGCTGCTTAGATCACGCCAACGAGCTGAAAATAGGTTGAATTGAAATATATCAGTCGAATGAGCTCGAATGACCACAGATTCCTCTAAGTAAGAGTACGGGTAAGATCTGGACTTGCCTCCGCTCTTTGATGATCTGTCTTCCTCGCCACGCTGGCTGAAACGTCACCTATGTATGACTGTCAGTCTGTTATAACTCTAGGGTATAGCAGAGTTGCGTCACGGTAGAGGACAGAATTTTTGACACATTCGCATAACAGCTCTAAGCAGTTACTCCATTTGAGAGTAGCCTGTCAAAATATCGATTCGGTGCCGTATTGAAATTCGATATACCCTTTTTTGGTGACCAAATTTAGTGTGTGCCACTGCGAGCACGCGTTCGGAGCATTGGGTTGATAGTCTCCTCTTCTCATGAACTGATATGTAGGGTGAATTTTCCTCTACTTTTTCCAGTTTTTCCCATTTCTCAAGTCTTCCACCAATTGTTTTTGATCTTTATATGTGTGTTATCACTGGTAATAAAGTTCACTTGCCTAAATGTTCATTTCAGGAAAAACAGAGGGATAACGTCGGCAAGAGAGACCATTCTTCAATTTCCTCATTTTTGCTATTACCCAATTGAGACCCACTTCATCATAGTTTCCGATCTTGACTCTTGATTTCTTTCGCGACCTCTTCATTGATCGCTGGCCTCAACCAAACTTTTAAAAATTGACCACGTTGGTATGGTTTCCGTTTTCGATTTAGTCTGACGCATGGACCAGGCGGCCGGCCATGCGGCGTTGGCGGCCTCACTGGAGAATGGGGTTTCGATTTGCGCAGGTTGATCTACCGTCGCAGCCCCGTCCATTCATCAGACTAAAATTATTACGCGACCTCCATACATCACTGAGGCAACCTCCTGAATGTCAGTGATTGTCTTTATTTCTTGCCTTAAAGGCAGCAGACACGCTCAAAAATGGTATCGATTTTATGACATAAGTCGAAGGTTTTGAGCGGGTAGTATGAAACACTAACGAAAAAAAAACAGCGAAAACCTTATGCAAATAGAGGAATAAGGGTTGTTTTGTCTGCTGCCTTTAAACTGCTCTCATAATATTCCTCAATGAACGCTTATACTTTCTCAGTGCAAACAACACAACGTGGGCCTCAATTGGGTAACAGCACAAAAGGAAGAAAGGCTTACCTACAGCAGCAAATGTTACCCTCCTCTTCCTGAATAAAAACTTGGGCAAACGAAGCTTCGCTAGCAATGATAACCTATGTGCAGAGTGAATTTGGCTTCTAAACAGAGGATATAAGGATCAGCAAGCAGTCGGAACAAGGCCTGAGAAAAGAGAAAAGTTATAGAAATTGAGAAAAACTCTCACGAATAGCTGATGAGACGAATCGTTGATCGAATCCACAGCTCACGGCGGCGTGGATCCCCCTGTAAGGCGCGCCGCGGTGAGGAGAGGGCAGCCACGCATTTTGAGCAGTGGATTCGATCAAAGAATTATAGTTGTGCCATTCGAATAGACTCGAATCGATATATTCGAGTATTTGCAATTCGGATACGTGTTCATTATCGGAATTTCTGAAATCGCACTATCCGAATACTATTCATTAATCGGACCTCTAAATAAGGGGGGTATTCGAATCTATCCAATAATCGAAGCCTTCTATTCGAATGTTCATTCGAATAGTTATGATTTCGAATGGTTTCGAATACATTTGCCCAGCCGCCGCTATTTATGGTGTACGGTAGATGACGGTGTGTCCCATTGACAGGTATGACCACGTCAAAGGATTTCAAAATAACCTGGTGCCTCGCTTCGCAATTCAAAAATTCGCGTCATCATTGTAGCGTGGCGGCTCGATTTCGAAACATTTCAGCGTCTACTGATAGGCACAGAACACCCAGGAAATAATTTTTCAGATTTTATCCTTTTATTTGGAGAGGGCCACACGCTGATCACAGTGGTATCTCTGAAATCGTCCAAGACCCCCCATGAACAGATTTATGGCTCCTTAAACATGCCTATACATATTTTAAGGGTAAAAAATTGGTGGACGAGTTGTCTCAGGACTGTATTTCTCTTCATTCACAATCGTTGCTCGAGTGCAAGCCAGGATAAGGAGACAGCCCGGCAATGGGGTGAAGAACGGAGAATCGTTGGAATGCATCCATTCATCAAGCCGCTATCGTGTTCGAAAATCTGGTAGGGAGTCGGGCCTGTGGTGGTGAGCGAAGGGGGTCGGGCCTGTGGTGGTCGCTTATATACCGCTTATTTGGAGGAATTGAGACCTCGCATTTGGCACGTGTTATACAGGAGGGGTCTTCTACACAATCAAATAAAAATCATAAAATTCATGGCTGAGGGTGTACTGTGCCTTCAAGCGGCGAACGGAGGGCTCCTTTCCGGGGATTTCATTTACATAGTGCCTTCTAAGCGAGCTTATCTTGCTGTGAATAGCGAACGAACTAGGCACCAGTGGCTTTTGTTAAAGCACAGATACTGCAAACCCCCTCGAATTGTCAAAAATTTACGCCTTATCCGAGTACGAAGCCGAGGAAAGCGACCCGACATGGCTTTTTATGCAGTTTTCTCCAATTTTTGTTTAGTTTCCAGTTTCCGAAACCCACCTAGAGTCAACAGATACGGCCGCGGCGCTCGAAACTTTACCGACTTGAAAGCGCGCGGCCGCAAAGCGTGTTGAGACACAATTACGGACCGGAATTTTGCTCAGAGAAGCAAGGTAAATATCGGTCATTCTGGCCGTGCTTATCTTGCTGTGAATACCGCAAGGTGCGAAACTAGTTGGGGGGGGCACCGAAGGTTTATCCTTAGAAATGAAAAGATTCATTCATAAAAATGAAAATTTCTTTCGTTATCAGATGTGTGCTAATGTTATCACTCGTAACTTCCAAGAAATTCCATGGAATCAGATCAATTTTTGGAAGCGGTATCATTCATTCTTCACTTGAATTCTGAGGGGCCCCCAAGTACAATACCCGCGCTAAGTTTTGCAAAAACGGGAGCATCTGGCAAATTTGGCAAAAAAAGCGTTCGAAGCTTAAAACTTTTTTGATTGAAGACTTTTTTGATTTCTGAAAACGCTATCATATTCACAGATCAAATTGCTACCTAATTCTGTGACTTGTAGGCCGAATTCTATAAAATCATTTTGTTTTTGAAGGAATTAGTTTTTGCAATCGTTTTTCAAAATCATCGCGCGCGGCGAAGTGCGGCGAAACTTTGAGCACTATTTGTACAAGTAATAGAGGAGCAGTCTGTATGCTTCCTTTAAAAATTAGGTGCAGGTGAGAGAATCTCAAGGTTTGCGTTGGTTTAATTTTCGAAATCCCTCAATGAACACGCTCCAGAGCTATGTGAGAAGTCGAAGTTCTGTTGAGAAAACCCTGGACTCTTATTTGAAGGATTTCGAAAATTCAACCAAGAAAAACCTCGAGATTCTCTTTCCTGCACCTAATTTACGGAAAAAGCAGGCAGACTGCTCTTCTGTTACTTGTACAAACACTGCTCAAAGTTTCGTCGCACTTCGCCGCGCGCGACGTTTTTTAAAAACGATTGCAAAGACTGTTTGCTTAAAAAAAACGATTTTAGGAAACTAGGGCCTACAAGTCACATAATTAGATAGCAACTTGATCTGTGAATATGATAGCGTTTTCAGAATTAAAAAAAATTACATGCCTCGGACGCTTTTTTTTCCGAATTTGGCCGATGCTCCCCGTTTCTGCAAAACTCAGCGTGGGTATTGTAGTTTTGCACCTACCGTGATCCCTAACTTCAGGGCTGTTTTCTCCAGAAGTTAGGTCTTATAGTTAGTGAAATTTCGAGACGGTGTTGAGCTGGGCCATTCCACTCTATCTAACCCGAATTTCGGCAAAGTTAAAGTTTGACCGGACCCTGCCTTCAGAGGCGCAGAACACTATAGTTGTACTCGAATATTCGCGATCGAATAAACATTCGAATAAATTATTCGGTGATTTATTCGATGATAGAGTAATCGAAAAATCCCGATATTCGATTATTATTAGAAATCGACTATCGAAGAAAACAGATCTCCCATCATTATTCGAAATCGACTACCGAAAAAACCTCATATTCGATTATTATCCGAAATCGACTAACGAAAAGACCAGATACATATTTGCTTGTTATTTGAGACGACTATCGAAACTGACAATTATTCGAACATGTTAAATCTTCGAATATATTCGAATAATCTAACACAGCCATTACTAGATCCTACACAGAAATTCCTGGAAGGGCCAGTGCACCAACACCACAGTGGGTCAGGTGTGTGCGTAACTGAAATTGTGTATATCATTATTCGTAAATCGTAATTTTCAAAAACCCTCTTAATTCTTATTCGTAATTGATGAGCGATAAGCTCAAACACAGCCTCAAGCCCCATTAAACATGGAGACGCCTTAACTTTCCAGTGATGATCTATGTTTCAGAACAAATCTGTTTTCGATGAGCACATGAAAAAAGCTCTTGTCGAAGCGAATCTCTGGTCCGCCATTGCGGACACCTGCTGTGGCAGCACGGGACACCATGACAATCGTGATGGGACCACGCAGTCCCGGCACGATTAACCTTCGTCCCAGCACGATTTCATCGCATTACGTGCTGCAACAGCGTTTGTCCACAACTGCGGACCAGAATTTCCTTTTGATAAGCACAATGCTAGTCGGAAGTGCAAATTCGGAAGTGCAAATCCTCCTCTAACCATCGTTTTTGACTTTCCGGCAAAACTTGGCGGTTTCGGAAATTGAAACTGAAATTTGATGAAAATCAGGGTTACCGACCGAGCGTCTACTATTTTTTAGCAGCCAAAGCTATAGCCGTGAAATTCGATAGGGCCATTGAACCCACGACATATGCGCCAGATCAGAATGACCGCGGGAATTGTCAACAGATTTGACCATTGGCCGTTGCATTCCAAGGCGACGTGATGGTCGTCGCGCGAAGGCGAATCGTGCGTCACTGCTGCTAGTGTAGAAACGATAAGTACCGATTTTACGTGCCGCCACTCATGAACCCTGCCTGAGGGGAATATTGAAAATATTCATCAGCTTAAAGGTTCTAGATGCCATGTTCAAAACTGCCTCTTAAAAGCAGTTTTTACGAATATTCGAATAAACGAATTATTCGAAAAATTTACTTTTCCGAATAATCGAATAATTCGAATATTCGATAATTCGCTTGTTCAGTCGAATATTCGTTTTCCGAATATTCGTTGATATACTCTACTGTGTAGTCATTTGCCGCCGCAAGTCCGCTACGGATCGTCTTGCAGGCGCCGCGGTCCGTCCGCTGTAGTTATTTGCGACAACGGCTCGCACGTGTTACAGATACTGAGAAAACCATTTCGCGTCCGGTTTTCGTTTAAGGTAGACTATACATTGCATAGCAATATCAAAGTGTCATGGTTTGGGAAAGCCACTAATTTCCATGTTACACCATTTTCCTTCAAAAAATAGTTGAATCTATTATATTCGAACCTTCGCTGTGAATACTGGGTTGCTTGCTCCCGCTCTGACCTTCTGCTGCGAACAGATTTCTGAAACGGCTCAGAAGTGAGTAGGAGATCATAACTGGTGTGGAAAACAAATGAATTCCTGCTGTTTTTACGTACATTTGAACGCTGACTTGCATTTTTGGGAGATTTCGGCTGAAAATATTCGTATTCGTTTATTCTGCTCTTGAGATTTTCTCCGGTCTGTTTTTTGTTTGCTGCTATTTAGATGGTTTGTGTTTTTGTTGCGTGAAAACGCGTATTACTTCTCACCAATACCCGGCCTACGTTACCGAGCGTTGTCAAGAAATTGCATATCCCTCATACGTCCCAAATCCCTTTTGAGACACAATTGCAAAATCTAGTTAGTAGAAAATAATCACCACGATGGGATTCCAGTGTTTTGTCACGTTCGCGACATGTTTATGTTAACACGTTGACAACACACTTCAAATCAGTAATCTCTGGTCCAAACTTGCCAAAAAACACAATCTATAGTGAACGCGTTAAAAACCTGAATGTTATGCCCCTTTCATAATTTGCCGGCCGACGTCGGACGATTCGTTACCAAACTGATAAGTTAAGATAGATAAGATGGGTAAGGCAGGGTGGATAGATAATACACATTCGAAAACGAGCCGCCCGACGTCGGGCGGGCAAGTGTGGAAGAGGCGTAACGGTGGTGGCGATGTTCTATTAAATACATTTTGTAACCTTTTCCTTGTGACGATACATCCATTTAACCATGAGAAGCAGTTGGCAGGCGATCAATATGCGTGATTTCCTAAGCAACACGTTCGTCCCCACTTGGGCGAGAACAGTTGTGCTGCGAAGATTTTCATGCGCCTTGATTGGTGCAAAGCTAGTCGGGGGGGGGGCTTCAGAAAAGGAAAGGATTCATTCTTGAGAATGAAAATTTAAGCTGCTATCAGAAGACTGCATGGAAATACTAGTTTTGCAATCGTTGACCTCCAACCAACCGCTTCTCATTGATATTAAAGGCACAGTCCACGAAAGAGGTGCTCCCGCCGCAGCGGTGACCGTGGCGGCGGGAGCACGTCTTTGGTGGGGACCCCGTTAGGGATGCCCCAGGGGTCCCCTCTGCGGACTCGGGAATACCCAGGATGTATTGAAAAACGCGTGATCGGCAAACTTCGGTTGTACTGCGGTGTCAGATCGGTTGAATGGCGGTGAAAGATAGGTTGCTCCGTAGGTGCTCCAGCGGAGCCACCGACGTTCCCCCGCCAAATAATCGCCCACGTGTCTGTGCGGTTGTACGGAGGATGAGTATAGGTTATACGCTGGATGACCAGGGAGGGGCAACCGACATTGCCCCGCCGAATAACCGTCCCTTTGTCTGAGTCCGAGCCAGGGCTGAGCACACGTCCCGGCATGGCGATTCTGAATATGCACCCCCCTTAGCTCGGTAATTTTTAGGCACCCCCTTATGGGAAATCGAAATCGGCTGTTTTCCGAATAGTTGGACAGCCATGATCTTGACTTCCTGATTTTGATAAACAAGAATTAAAAAAAAGCACTGAATAGAGAATACTCCGAAAATGGCAACAAAAAGGGTAGTGTAATTTCTGAACTTCAAAACAACCTCATGAGGAAAATTTGTTAGTAAGACGGTAGGTTATTACACAAGATAAAACATTTTTCAATACAAAACAATTGAACAATTACCAACAACAGAACTACTACTATTGCGATAATTAATGTTTCCTGTCGAATGTTTTCATAAACCTATGAAGGATTAGTTAATCTGTGTTTGGTTGTTCTGATGTGGAAATCAGAACTATTTTGTGTTGTGGAACAATGATAGGATTCATGTGATTCGTAGGGAGTAGAAAACCCGAGTTTTGCACTCCTAGAATGCCGCAATCCACTAAAAAATCGGCTTGCCGTGCGATACGGTGTTTGTACGCAGCTACACAGCGCACACGGGAATGGACGCGCACACAATTTTAATAAAAAATGTATTTTATTACAGAACGGAGAGGAGAAAAGGATTGAAACTGAAGGAAATGGAAGATGGTAGGGGTAGTCTATTTTGGATGTACCCACGTTAGAAATTTAATGTAAATTAACAAAGATAGAGCAGGTGTAAATATTTAGCCGTGATAAGGTTCATTCAAACGAACCTAGTTGATCAAAACTAGCATTAAATTGAGAGCAAAGGACATTGTGAGAAAGAGGAGAATCTGGCAAACATTTTAGCATCAAAGGGACCGGTTTTTAATGTGATTTAAGGACCTTAAATCTCGTCCCGGTTTTACCCCGAAAACCGGGACAAAACCGGGACGAGTTTTAAGGTCCTTAAATCACATTGAATATCAAATCTATTGCTACTATATTGTTTGCCAGATTCTCCTCTTCCTCGCAATGCTCTTAGTTCTCATGTTTATTGGTGCTTTTAATCAACTAGGTTCATTTGAATGAACCTTATCACGTCCAAAAAATTCACTCCGCTCCAACATAATTCGTTTACATTAAATTTCTATACTGTATACATTGAAAGAATTCTAGTTCTTCCTGCTTCCATTTACTCCAGTTTCAATCATTTTCTTCGCCCCGTTCTGTAATAAAATACATTTTTTAATTAATATTGTGTGAGCGTCCACTCCAGTGCGCGCTGTGTAACTGCGGACAAACACCATATCACGCGGCTAACCTAGTCTATGAGAGATTGCGGCATTCAAGGTGGATAAAACTCGGGTTTTTATGTACAGGGTACTTCTCAATGGGGACAGCACGGTCATTCGCTTCTTTCATAGAAACATGCAATCTTCAATTTTTACAGTTGGCTCTCTTCATAAGTCATATTCTCATGAATAAAAATCTGTTGACTAGTTGTGATGCTGACTGTGCTATCTGTACGTTTAAACTGTCGAAATAAAGCCTAGCCTGCTCGGATGAGTCCGGCCAGAGTAAGCAGCGGAGCGGTCGGTCATGGCAAAGTATAACAGTGATAAGAAGATTTTGACATGATAAGCCCGATAAGCCTTGCTTCGACCGGCACAAAATGGGCGACCTAGGCTATACATCAGTTCGCTAATATTTTTTTGAACTTGAATGATAGTTTTCCTGGGCGCTGTCTTAGTATCTTTGCCTCGAATCGGTAACCACCCGCGTAATCAATGAACGTTGCATCGAAGAAACATGACACCACATCAATCCTTACTTGCTACAAAATAGCAGAGTGGTGTTTATTCCTTCATCGAAACAAACTTCGACAACAACCATGAATTATTGCGAACACAACCTGCATCTCTATCAATGATTTGAATTCTTTAAGTGTTTGACTCAAAAAGCGGAGAAGAAGATATGACAATTCAGAAGAATAGTGCGTACTACTTTTTTCCTGAAATTCGACAGAACATGCACTTCGTTCTTTTTTTTCGTGTTCGGCTTAGGCACCCCCCTTTGCCCTCTCTGCAACGTCTAATATGCACCCCCCTAAGGTTACCCGGGACGCGTGCCCAGCCCTGGTCCGAGCTCGGAATCGTTTCCTGCTTCTCTCCCTGTCTTAAGAAAGAAGTGACGCTGATTCCAATGATGTCTCTGGAATCGTACAAGACCTTCTGAGAACAAAGTTATGACCCTTCGAAAATTGAGCTACGGATTTCGAGGCTTGTAACTTCCTTCATTTGCAAACAATGTATGCGAGCCGACTTGAATGTAGAGAGAGGCTGAGAATGAAGGCAATAACGAGGCCATTGATCGGAAACTTCGCTTATCTACCCACAGTTGAGCTCGAAAGATCGTAAAAGGGGCATGCCAAAGTGGCTCTCTAATGTGGGCGCCCCAGGATGGCTTCCTCTTATATCTCGCTTCTTCGGAGGAATTGGGAGCTCTCATTCGGCAGGTGCTATATAGGGAAGGCCTGCTTCACAATTATGGAGGAATCTCAGTTTTCGCCCCTGAGCTTGGACTGTGCCTTTGGGTAGATGTGCAAATTTTAGCGTTATCGAACTTTCCGAAACTCCCCGCGACCCTCGACAGCCCCGCGAGTCTGCCGCGAGTTTACCGCGATTTAGTAGAAGACAAGTCGCCCGCGGCTCTGCCGCGTCTCCCCCGCTACTGCTCCGCATTTCCTCCGCGTTTTCCCCACATCTGCTCCGCGTCTCCTCCGCGTCTTCCATGCATATCCTCCACGTCTCCTCTGCGTATCTCCCACGTTCTCCCCGCATCTCCTCCGCGACTGCCGCGCATCTCACCCTCGCCTCCTCCGCGACTCCCCGCAACTCCTCCGATTCGGCGCCGGCAGGCGGAGTCAGACGAGTCGCGGGGGAGTCGCGGAGAAAATTCTCAGAGTGTCCGCACATTGCCTACATCTTTTATCTAGTAGCTTCATAGAATACTAACCCTTTGACGAGATTGCCTTTGCGACCTCACTGATCCCTGCGTCTTCTCTGGTTGTTGAGCGCCCTGCAATTTGCAACTTGTGAAGTCGTTTGAAAAAAACTGCTTTCTAAGAACAGAAATAATGTGGGAAGAGGGGTCTATGCTAGACTATCAGTCGTTGTTGTTATGAAAACAGTACAGAAATGCTTCGATTGATAACTTTTCAGTTTGTGGTTCACTCGATTTCTCTCTTGAACCCTGAGTGGCCCCCCTACGTCTAGGATAGTGCCGGGAACAGTTTGAAACATCGTACCATGTTTTTCTCTCTTAAAAAAGGGTATTTAGCCTTCCAGGCCAGACCGCAGTGACTAATAGTAAGTGTGCGAGTTTCTGGGTTAGGTCAACTGTCGTTCACGAGTTTTCATGTTTTCGCTGCCAAACTGCAGTTTTGTGTACGTTGCAGAATGTTGCACAACAGAAAAAAATCTACACAAGGTGCTGAGTTGATCGGAAATCGCTTAGGCCTCTTTCAGAGTTCGATCGCTCTGCGACACGATCATGGGCACGGCGACGCGACCGTCGCGTGGCTGTCGAAATCGCAGATTTTGGAAGTGTGAATGCCCAATCGCGGAAGTTGGCGACCACGCACTTTTACGTACACATTCTATTCGACGCCTGTTTCATGTTCGCGGTGTCGCGCAATCGGTTAGTCATTTATGATAAAAAGGTGCATTGTGCTTTGCCATTTAACTTTAACTTTATTACACGCCCTTGCAGACCTGTAAAACAAAGAAAGGGCAGAAAAACAACGAAAACATCGAGGAACTTAAAAAATGACAAGTTTCGAAAGGAAAAATCGTAAAACGATTGATAGATCCTTTCTTGACAATGAAGGTAATTTTTGACAAGTGTTTTGAATTTAGTGAAGTTGATCGGTATCTGAACAGTATGACTCATCTTCAAGTATTCCATGCCGGCTCTGAAGGTGAAGAAGCTGCGCCACAAAGAGGTGCGCGGCTGACGGAATTTAGGATTGAAGCTCTCTCCCCTAGTATTTGATTCAACCAGTTCAAAAAATGAATGAGCTTTGAGACCCAGTCTTCCAGTTATAATATTATATGCCAAAATTAAATCATTTCCCTTGCGTCTGTAATGTAAAGTATCCGAATTGAGCATACGATTCCTCACTATGCCACGGGGAATACTCCTATACGTGAAGCCAAGAGACCGTATGAAGACTTTCCTTGTGAAGTTGTTTTGCACTCCTTCTAGTTTGGCAACGCAGGTTTTTTAATGAGGAAAGTAGATACAGGTACCATTTTCAAGAACAGATCGAACGTAAATTTTATAGGCTATAACCAAAAGCAATGGACCTTTAGTTTTTAGCGATTTGAAAAAAAGGAAAAGTTTCTGTTCAGTTTTCGCAACAATACTATCCAAATGCTTATCAAAATTCAATTTCGAATCGACAAGAAACCCTAAATCTTTAACTAGGTTAACATGATGGAGTATTGAACCATCAATATTGTACCCGCCTTCCGGATTGGTAGTTCTACCCAGGTGTAGTACTTGACTTTTTTGAGTGGAAAGAGGGAGAAGGTTTCGTTTAGATAATTGAACTACATTGTCAATTGTGGTTTGGATCCTAGTTTTATTGTCACCCTCAAGTGTATCGTAGATTTTTTAATGATAATAATCATTTTATGATAATAATTGTTTTGTATTATGATTATTTTGCCTGCTTATACTTATCTTGCCTGAATCAACGTGAAAAAAGAGGAATTTGAACGAGGACATATGAAGCGGTCGCCGCGATCGGTCGCGTCGCCGTGCACTGCATGGCGACGCGATCTGGCCATCTCAGTCGCCCAATCGCGCGATTGGGCGATTTTTCCCGCGATCTTGTCTGAAAGGCTGGCGACCAGATCGCGCGACGCGACCAGATCGATACACAGTGTTTTCATTCGGTCTCGTCGCAGAGCGATCGAACTCTGAAAGTGGCCTTACAGTTTACCGCAATGTTAAAAGGACATATTGCGGTTGCGGTCACACACTAAAACTACAGTGGAAGACGCCTGATTTCATTATCGATCGACAGCACAACTGATTTTCTGGGTGAGTTCGGGGTTTTCTTTTTTTTTCATGCTTGTTTCTGCTTCATTATTGTTTCTGACTCTTACAACATTACGATTAGGGGCTTTTCTTAGTGACCGAGAGGAAATTGTCGCGTTTTTCGATTTCAAAACGGAATTTAGAAAAAAGACACTTCGAAGCCCGAACAAACGGCTAATTCTCCTCACGCCCTAACAATAAGCCCGATTCGCAATATTGAAACAATCAGAAGCAAAAAATAATGCCGAAACAACTGTGCTGTCGATCGATAACCAAATCTGGCAAAGAGCCAGGTTTTCCACCGTAGTTTTAGTGTGTGACCGCAATCCCACCATGTCCTTTTCACATTGCGGTAAACTGTAGCTCCGTGCGAAATTGAACCAGCATACCCCCATTACGGGTGAGCGCTCCATCGCACTGCACCATCAAAGCCGCTGCCTACTCTCACTTACCTGCTCCGTGAATATCCACCGAGACAATCATCCTTTACCGATTGGATGATTGCTTCGGTGAAGGTCTACCCAGCAGCTGAGTCAGAGCGCGGCTGGGGCTTCGGACTAGACGAAAAATACTGTGCGGTACCGATTGCCTCAGAGCCTTGAAATACTCTGCATTTTTCATTTGAGAGTTTGAGTCGGTCGGTCTAATATAGCAATGCAACTGATATCATCATTTCATGCCCTTGTGGCAATCGGTACCGCACGGTATTTGGAGTTTACTGGGCTTCGGTGGTGCAGTGCGATAAGGCGCTCCCTCGGAAAGGGCATATGCTGGTTCAACCTTGCCCGAAGCCAAGCGCTTTGTGATGAACTCAGCACCTTGTATAAAAATGTCAATTCTGTTCGGCAACCGTCATGAAAAACCTAATTCGGGTTTGCTTCAAAACCTCGCTGCACTTTGGCGCCAAGGATTCTACTAAGACGCTTACGCCGTAGAAAGGATCTAGAACAAGCCAAACTGGTCCTATTTGAAACATCTTGAACTGCCAACGCGTCTGGACTTCGCCCTTTTTTTGATGAACCTCGCCCCGTAAATACAAACACCCTGACATAGATTGCTCAGATACGGTGATTTTGGCGAAATTTCGACGCTTCCAACATCGCTAACGCTTCATTACAGGCCATTCTATTCGCGCCCCTAACCAAACCACATTTATGCTGCCTTCAAGTTTTTTTTTCCAAAACGAGACTTTCCTCATCATTTTGTGTGGGCTCCTCCAACGTCCTCGGTCCGGCAATGCGGTGCCATATTTTCGAAAAAACTGAAATTAATATGTTTTTGAACCATTAACGTTCTTTCTGGCAGAAGCAGTCATAGGCTTCTTAGGCAAAACGATTGAACTCACAACGTCTGATCTTCAGCATGCAGAGAAAAGCGTCTCGACCCGACCGTCTAGCGTAAAGTCATGTGTAGAAAATGGGCCTACTGGGTTATTTCGGCCGCCGTTGTAGGTAAGCGATATTGCATACTGTTACTGCCCTAGGTTGTATGTATCTATTCCTCGTGATAATATTCAAAACACTCGCGTACAAGGCAGTGTCCATAATTAATTTCGATTCCGAATTTTCTCTAGAGTTTTAAGAGGTCTACTATCTTGCAAACCACATACGCTGATCAAGCCAAACAAACCTGATCGAAAACCGAATTTGAAGCCCATAATTGGCCCACTTTCCCTTCTGACAATCAGGCAGGTGGAAAAGACCAGTCTAAAGCGATGTAGGGCCACCAAGGTGGTAAACTGAAGCCTGTGATGCAGGGTAAAACCATGAAGAAGGAAGAGGACGAGGATGATATTGAGTTAAAAAAGAAGCTGCACGTCACCGCCGGCGTAAAAAAAACTCAAACTGGAGTTGCGTCAAATGCCGGGGATTGAAGCGGCAAATGCACAGTTGATATTTTCGAAATCCTATGTTCTTCGGCGGCGTGACGCGTAAATTCGATACGTATGACTTGCACACTAACAGCCGCCCACTGCCACCCACTGCAGCCTTCAAGCGCTATTCATATAATTCGGGTAACCAGAAAAGGAATAGCTGCGGGCACCTCAGCAGACTGCGCTGCGTCGTGTGCGCCCACAAGAAATGTGGTGATCGACCGACGCACGCGACAGGCGCCCGGCCTGGTGAGTGGTTCGCAGCAATCCTTTTCGCGGATACGCCCACCATACATACTTCTCAACGTCAGCACGTCATGCGCGAGCGCCGCAGGATATTGCTATGCTTGCGTTCGATTTTGAGAATATTTTCGATGATCGTCAGTCTCGATAGTCAGTTTCGCTAATAATCGAATAAACGGGGTTTTCGATAGCAAGTAAATATTTGGGATTTGTGAAAGTCGACTTTCGACAATATTTCTCAAATATCAGGATTTTTCGATTACTTGACTATTCAAATAAACAATCGAATAATTTACTTGAATGTTCATTCGAGCGCGAATTTCCGAGCACAACTATACTTTTTACTCTCACATCCAGTGGAGCTGTTCGCTGTGGCAATGAAATCTTCTGGGCATGTCGTTTAAAATTCTCTATGGTGGGTGTATCCGCAAAAGGGATAGCTGCGGACCGTTGCCGGAGAACTGGTCCGCGCCTAATTTTTCACCAACGGAAAACTTCTCACCAACCAGGGGCTTCCCTCCCCTTCCAAAATCAGGAAGGTTCAAGGGCTTAAGAAGTGAATATAAATACAAAGTCTGGTTTTCTGTTAGAGCGTAACTGCAAGAATCAGAGCTTACGAAATCGCAGAGCGGACCGCTCAGCAGGCTGCCCGCCTGTCGCGTGCGCCCATCGATCACCACATCTGTGGTCGCCCACGACGCAGCGCAGTCTGCTGAGGTGTCCGCAGCTATCCCTCCTCTGGTTACCTAAACTACACTCTCTCTTGCTCCGTTTCTTCCTTCGGACCCTAACTATCCTCTGTTTCCGAGTGAAATTCATTTCCGTTCATCGCGTGCGTCCGCGCGCGTACGCTGCGTCTTCATAAGTGCGTCCGCGCGCGCACGCTGCGTCTCCATATCTCCCGACGCTTTTTCGCTGTCTGTACCCTCGCTTCGCAAAAGCGCGCGAGGGAACAAAGTAAATTTTGCTCGAAACCAGAGGATACATAATATTGTTTTGCATAAAATATTCTTTGCTTCTCGATTTTTACCGATCACAACCACCGAGTAAACTGTTCATCTAGCCGGACAACTAGTCCAGACCAGAGAACAATGTCACTGAAATAAAACGTTGGGTGCTATGTGGGATGGGGGGTGGGGTGGCACTGTTGCATCACACTCGGCCACGCCCATTTTTCCGCGCCGCAATGACTCTCCAGATTTTGGCATGGGTGGGAAACCCTGGTTAGGTGCTCACATTTAGTGCGGCACGTTTAACTGGGCGTGGCCATGTGCATTGCGCCACAGTACCCCCCCATCCCACATAGCACCAAATGTTATATTGCGTTTTTTGCTGTTTCTTCGTAATTCTGGTAACATTTGGTGGCCAACGCATTGTTTTAAAGGCAATGTTCACGATAATCTTCAATTTTGAGATTATTCGCTATATTGATCAGGTGGCCCTCGGGTAGAATTAAACGTAAAAATTGAGAAAATCGCACCAGAAGTATACGAATTTCTTAAGTATCACCCCGCCTCTTAAAGGCAGTGTTCACGATGAAAAATGTGTTTCAATTTTCAATAGAAATGGGTAGTGGAGAGGCACACTGTAACGTTAACGACGAAAGAACGCATGAAAACAAGCCAGAAAGAGCCCCAAAAGGGCCCGAAGTTGACACTTTGAGCGCAAGGCAAACCCCAAAAGCGCACTGCCCGCCCACTGGCGTGAACGAATGAAAGCTTGAAATCGTGAGATGAGCGATGGCTTCCGATAACTATCCGCGTTCTAACCTTCATCTTTATCCTATCTAACCATTCAAGTCAAATCGCATACATTGGTGGCAATTGACGTAAGTTACAAGCCTCGGACAACTCGTCCATTATGCTTCTCTAGCTCAATTTTTGAAGGGCCATAACTCCGTTTTCAAGAGGTCTTTTGCGATTTCAGAGACATCATAGGAATCAGCATGGGACCGTTTTTAGGATAGGCGAAAAGACAGAAAAACGATTGCCATCGTGAACACTGCTTTTAAGTATCACAGGAAGTGTTTGTTGTGACAATGAAATCTTTCGTGGACCCATTCTTTGCAATTCTCCAGTGCTCCGTCCTTTCCTTAGGGCCCTAACTAATCCTGCTTAGCATAAATTATTCTTCTATTTTCGATTGACCCAATTTTCCACCGCTGACAACCTCCATGAACATAGTCATCCAACCGGACAACTAGTTCATATTATAGAATAATGTCAGTGAAATATAACGTTTTAATGGGTTTCTCGCCATTTCTCCGTAAATTTGGTACCGGAGGTCAACGTATTGTTGTATGTGAAAAACTCGAGGACGAAAATCATCGTGAACACTGCCTTTAAGTGAGAAACTGGGTTACGAAAATCCTAACTAATAGCCAAAAGCGTTCCGAAAACCACAGCCGCGCACTTTCGGGTGTTCCCGAACACAATTTTCGAAAACCGAGAAGAAACATTTGTGTCGAAACTCAAAAATCTTTTTTTTTTTGAAATCTAATTTTGTTTCGCCCCTTCTACTGGGCTACTGGGCTACTCACGAACTAATGCTAGGATGTCACTAACGACGGAGAATCAAGACCTTCCAGAAATCTCAGTGTTTCCAACACATGCCAGGATGCTCACCCACCAGCACCGTCAGGCAGAGCCATTGAGCCATCGACACTATCACCGCTGACTACCGCGCTCCAATCGCACGGGCGCTGCGCAGCCGCTGCAAAAAGATGACTTTGTCTGGGTGGAAAAAATTTGGAGAAAAATTCACAAATTCTATTTTTTAATTGCTTATTCCGTTCTGATCCACGTTTTTCTGTATTCCGATATGGCTGCTACGCAGGTTGCTTTGAGCTTCATAATATTTAAGTTTAATTGTCGTTAAATCTGTCCTTTTTTCGATTTTATTAACTATTTGTATCTCAGAGTAATGCTGAAGTTATATCCTCCATGGAGCGCCAGTACGCGGAACAGAAAGCAAAATTTGAAAAATGGAAAGTCGACAACAGGTACTGATTTCCAACATTTGTTCGAGTGAAAACCGTTGCTACTATTTGGCATTAACGGCCATGATTAAGATCACATATAGTAAATAGGTTGATCAAACCTATCTAGTGGTTTTTCTCCTAAAGAAAGAAGTCAAATCTAATAAGGGAACCACTATAAGCCATAGTAACCATTCCAAATGAAATGTACTTTTCTAGAACCATTTTCGGACGAAAAGTCCGAACACGCTCATCGCAGCTGCCTAGACCCATTCTGAATGAAGTTATATGCGTTTTTTTCTCTGATTTTCGTACCTATGGTACCCTCCAAAAAGCGCATTATTTTTACGAAAATCCGGAAACGGACCTCATATTCATGTTTAGCGCCCAAAACTACCCCTCTAAGCAAAGTTTGGGTGAAGGAACATTTTCCAGACTTTGCGCAGACTGACAGCGTTTTGGAATTTTAAGGATTTTCGGTTGGGCGTTTAATTACTCAGAGAGTCGGGGGCCCGATTCGGCCACGATACGCTTTCTAATCGGGTACCTAGTCGAGTTGAAAGGAACTTTCCCAGCAGCACGTGCTGCTCCGAGGAGCACGTGGCCTGTTCGATAGGACTACGTGGCGCAGAGAGAAAAACTTTTGCCGCGCCCCATTTCCCACGCGGCAGCACGTGGCCTGTTCGATAAGACTACGTGGCGCAGAGAGTCAAAACCCTTGCCGGGCCCCCGTTTCTCACGCAGCAACACGTGGCCTGTTCGATAGGACTACGTGGCGCTGGGGGCGGGCCCCCACCCCTTCGGTGGGAGCGGGTCTCCCCCAACAATGATACGGTTCAAGTCACGGCCCTCAGCAGGGGATCACCCCCACAGCGGTCCGCGACAGAGACATCACCTTCGCCACGGTCGACAGCGAGGTGACCTCCCATCGCCGATCACCTTGGGGGAGACGAGACCCCTTAACGATTCAAAAATCGTCCACAAAGTGGCTCGTAGTCACCTTGCAGGAGCCGCCCCGAAAGGCGGGCTTTCTCTGGGATAGGACCCTTTATATACGTGCTGTGCGGCTGGTATGCGCCGGGTCAGTTCTGAAGCGATCGATCAACGTGTTCAATCAGGGGCATTGTGGCTCGTTCGTCGTCCAAACTCTTCGTAGTCGAATCAAAAGCGTATCGTGGCCGAGTGAAACGGCTATGTTTGGCGGCACGTGCTTCTCACTTGGACGACGATTAGGTCACGTGGCGCACGGAAACTACGTGGCCGTATCATCGTCCAACCGCTTAGTAGTCGAATCGAAAGCCTATCGTGGCCGAATAAGACTCCCCGACTCTCTGAGTATGTATATCAATTACGGGGTGCAAAAAGTGTTGAAGAAAAATATTCCAGATTTCACTTAAAGTTCGCCCTGGGGGGCTGATCACGAATCGGATGTCAGTTTATAGATTTTTGTCAGCTTACGGTAGATAACGTTGGGTGTATGGTAGTTTGGTCAAAGTCTCAGATTTGTCTCAAGGTTTATTGGTGGGGGTTATTTGGGGTGCTGAATACGAATCCGATGTCCATCTGTCGAATTTCGAATTATTAAGGTAGGTTCTGCTTTCTAAATGGCATGTTACCTACAGTGAACCTTAAAATTCCGACAAGCGAATTCCAGATTCGTGTTTAGCACCCTAGATTACCTCTACATACTTTTTAGCAAAATCGGGAAAAAAATTAGAAACACCCTAAAAATTCCATGGGTGGTGGTACCCTTTCCTTGTCGCGAAGCTTTAAAAACGCTCATAACTTCTTTCAAAGTGGGTCTAGGCAGCTACGTTGGACATATTCGGACTTTTCGTCCGAAAATGGTTCTGGAAAAGTACATTTTATTTGGAATGGTTACTATGACTTATAGTGGTTCCCTTGTGAGTGAAATCGGATAGCATCCTTCTTTACGAAATAAAGGCTGAAAAAATTTCGCTCAAACATCGTATTTACGGGGTGAGGGCTTGTTAGAGGTGCTGAATACGAAAATGAGGTGCTATCATGGCGGGAGGGGGGGGGCATTATGGCGCCATGCCCTTGGCTACCCCCATTTCACCGTGCAGCACTGAATTTGAGCACCTACCCGAGGTTTCCCTCTCCTGACAAAACCAGGTGTGACGTTGCGGCGACAAAAATGGGCGCGGCCAAGGGCATCACAGCAGTGCCCCCCCCCACTAAGATAGGCACCGAAAATGAAGCTCCTTTTCATTTTTTTCTAAAGATTGCTTCGCTCCCATGTGATTCGGTATGCATATTGTAGTAGGTCAATGTTTTGGAAAGGCTAAAACCATAAACACGTGTATTTGAGGTGCTGATTACGAATTCATTTCTTTTTTTTTAGTTTTGAGAGGTTTACTGATCGTTGACCGAATACACAGAATGGGAAACATCTAGGAGCAATCTAGCTGGCACATTTTGTTTGCGCATGGCTACCATAGCCTACCATAGTTTTTCGAACGTCGAAGAATTGAATTTGTGTTCAGCAGATATCGGAGACTTCAGCCAAAGTGACATAAACCTTCTAAAATTTTGAGAATAACTAAAGGCGAACCTGATATTCGTTTTCAGCACCCATGTAACCAGGGTCAAGCGGGGCGTTGCGTAATTTTTCAAAATCGGAGCGACCCCCATCATCCAATTTTTTTTCAAAGTCCAAAATTCCCCCCCCCCCGAAACGCGATTTCTGAGCAATTTATATTTGATTACTGAAACTTTCAGACGCCGAAAACTCGTTCAGTAGGGCTCCAGCGTTCAAAACCTGAGTTATGCTACGATTTCTCGTTTTGGTGACCAAAAATATCAAGAATTGTTGGAATATCTTCGCAAAATTTTCATTTTTGGACCTAAATTTTTGCGACCCCTCCCCCACTAACCTTCATTTCCAGGCCAAGGTTTCTGCGACCACCCTCCCCGTTGCGAAATTTCGCAACCCCGATTGACCCTGCATGTAACCCGCCCTGGACGATGTTTTATCGAAGACAAGTTTTTGGCCTTTGTAATCCGAAAACTGGTATGGAACTCTATACAACATGAATCACGTTTTGGAAAAGTCAATGAAATCTTCTGCCATTAGTTGTTCAAATATGATCACAACATTTGGAACCATGCCCGATAATGGGGTGGAGAAGGGTATCGCTGCCGAATTTTTTTGGTGACGGTCCGGAAAGCTGGAATTTTGATGAACTCTCACATGTTTTTGACCCGCAAGTGGTTGAACCGGCGGATCTTTGACGGGTGAGCGATTTTTTTGACCGCTCGCATTTTCTTCATTCTGTTTTTCGGACGTCAAAAACGAAAATTATCTCGAAATAGTTTAATTCAAGAGAGTAAACACTCAAACTCAGTATTGCTTGAACTCGCACTCAAACTAGGCTGCATTTTCTCACCATTCATGCAGGGTCGGAATACCTAAGCTTTAGTAAAAAACTGCCGGCAACTTTTTGGTTTCAAAACGCTGGACAGCCAGTATTTATAATAGGAACCAGGCGCGGTTCAGTGTATGTTTATAATGTCTAATTGTTTGGGCTCCAATACTTTTATCTTCATATCAATAAATCCTGGGCCCTCGTAACTTGTACGGCCAAAGAAAGGATGAATACGAGGCCGGAGTGTTCGAGAGGGACATATTATTTGGTTGTGGCCAGGACTGTAAAGAACATTATTTCGTTACCCTGGACTGCTGACCTTATGGACCAGTTGTTATCGCAGTGACGCCTAGGGAGTATATCTGATAGTCCTACACGTGGGCAAGACTCCTAAAGTTGTGAGAAGAGCATCGGGGTGTTTTTAGCTATAGAAATCGAACGCATCATCCCTCTTTGATTAGCTAGTGCTTAACAACATCTTGTATGACCACCCCTTCATTACCTATTAATGAGAGTATGAAATTTCAGCCGGCAGGTAGGCACTGAATCCTATAACAAATACGTCCAACAATTTCTACAATGGGAGAAGGAGGTCTTTGAGAAGTATGTTGCTTTGTGTATTGAGTATGATCCTTGTATACTATATATAATGTTTGGCAATGAGCCTATGTAGTTTTTTAGAAAAGCCAAAGTTGTTGCCCTTGCACAGTCAGAAGCAGCATCAACTATTGCTGGACCCGCCAATGTTGATTCTATACTAGGTATCGTGATTGCATCTGGCTTGGCCTTGACATTTTCGCGAATTTTCCTCATTATTCTTCATTTTCAGGTCAATTATTAGACGATGTTCTACCCATGGAGTTTTTGATGGCCTTGGTCACAGTACACATGAAGGACAACACCTTTCTCCCTTGTGTCATCGAGAATTTCCGAAAAGCTCAGTGTGAGTTTCGTGATTGCAACCGACAGTTCTGATCGAGGTCTCTTGCTGTGAGGAGATTCTTCGCCCAGTTTCTCGGCGTTAGCCTATCACGTCAGAGTTGGCATGAGCCTTCCGCTGCGGTGATACAAAGTGGGCGGAGAATCCACTCGCAGCAAGATGTCCAGTGAGAGCCGAGCCGTCTCTGTCCCTATGCCTTGAAAGTTTCAATTTGATTTTCTTCTTTATACCCACTTGTGGGATCCCTTAGTGTTGTGGATTCGATTTTCTTTAATTTTATTAAGTCGTCGTATTGTATCTTTCTATTCTGATCGGTGCGTTGTCTCTATGCGTCGAGTGCTTTGTCCCAGACGGCGTATCTTTTTCGTATTGCCACAACCAGCGGAAGGTCGTGAAATTTTCGGAGAAGAATGGGAATTTTTCCTTCTGCACCTCTGGTAACAGAGTTCGCTAGATTTTCAAAAAAGTCATTGGCCAGTATATATTAAGCTTACCACAAGTTTGAGATTCTTCCAACTTCTTCACTCAAAAAAGCTAAAAAGAGTTTTTTATCTTGGATAGGGATCGTAAAATTTTTGGAAATTTTCACAGTGGGGTGTTGCGTAGTTTTGCTATTGGAGCGACACCTACCATCAAAATTCTTTTCCAAAGTCTAAAATTTCTGCGACCCCCAGGCGCGATTTCTGGGCAGATTAATTTGATTACTGAATCAGTCGGACGCCATAAACTTGGTCAGTGGTCGGGCTCTAGCGTGTAAAACCTGAGCACCATCCTCTCCTTTGACCGTGACCAAATATATCGAGATTTTTTCTGATACGTTCACCAAATATTCGTTTTGGTCCGAAATTTTTGCGACCCCGCCGGCGCCCGTTGCAACATTCCGCAACCCCGCTTGACCCTGTAAGCCGAAAATTGGCGCAAATGCCTACTTAACCCTGCTTCAGAGTATTCGAGATCGTTATTGGGGAAGGCTTTTCTCGCCACTTTGTAATGGTTTTGGTATACTCCAGCTACAGCCCGTCGTCGGCGGCGGAGTTATCGCCGCTGCATAATTCTCCACGCGCTATAAAATGATAATTAAGTGATTACTAACATAATTGATCATTTGTTGCCGCTACTGAATATCAAAAAATTTCGAGAGGAAAGAAAAAACTAGCCTCTCTAGGAAATGATCGGGACCCAGCGACAGCCTGTCACTGCGCTGCACACAGCGACGGAGTATTTCAGGGTTACGCCATTCAAAACTATAACACCCTGCAGCGACCCGTCGCCGTGACGGGCGTATGCAAACTGCTCCCGCGGCGGACCTTGTCATAATGCCGGTGCTGGTCCCGACACGATGAGTGGTAGTTGGCGACACTTGTCGCTGCAGCGACACGAAAGTACACCAATGCCCTAATTGTAGAGTAGGCTTGTGTTCCAACCAGGGATGAACAGAATTCAGTTTTCTACGTTCCGAAACGTTTTCGGTCAGTGAAGTCGAGTTTGCGATTGAATAATTCCTTCCGCGAATTAGATTTCGTAAGCCACATTTCCGCACTGTTTAGGCCTTTCACGCCTTGTCGAAACCTAGGAACAAATTCGTGCCTGTACCTGAAAGGCTTTTATTTTCTTTCCGCTCAGGTCCTTGTACAACCGTTGAACCGTTGAAAGAGGCTCGCAACAACATTCGAATTAAAAAAGAAGTTTCTTGAAGACCGGGTCGAGGCAGTACCCTTCCTCCACGTCATGCGCTAGGGCTAGAAATAGGGCGTAAATAGGCACATCTTATTAGCTAAAAAAATGCAGAATGCGACCTTGTGTTGTTTTCGTGTGTGAATTCTACGAGTAACACAAACCGTTGCTGTTTTCAGTGGGCGATTTGGCGGATCAATCAAAACTGCTTGCTGCTGCCCCACAGTATCATCACTCCGTTGGTGAGTTATTTGTTTGATGCATTCAGGTCATTGATATACATCGGCGGCTAGTGCTCGCTAGCGACTCACGTATTCCTCGTAGCGAAGTGTGTAGATAACTCGGAACTGCAGTGAAAACAAAACTTCGCGTTTTATGTCCCCCTCAGGAGCATGCAAACTCCTCGTCACAGCCTACTGCCCGCTCATTGTCTCTCGCTATAGCGACAATGAAGTATAACAGTGGTTAAGATACTTGTGGTTTTAGGTACTGCCACACCTCAATTCTACCATGTTGGCGCTGTTCCTCAGGCCACTGTGGCCTTACCTAGCGCCGCCGTGACGTGGGCTACATCTGTTGCTCCAGCGGGACCGAAATTCAGGTAAAGTTCATGGGAACTTCTTTTTCAATTTGGGCCAACTTTATTCCGTGAATAAATGATATGAGCGGAAGGGGCTGTGAAGAATTCCATTCATACCGTATTTTCTCCTGGAAGAGATTGAGTACAGGGCCGCGCTCGGAGTATGATGCAGGTCAATTTGACACTTAACCGCTTTCGCTCAGCTTCTAGCGAACGTGCAGCTATGGGAACTTCTTGACACTTCTAACTTTTCATATCGTCCCCGTGGATTCCGCGACGGGATGGTTTCAGTTTTTGTGAGGGTCAGTGGGAAGCAATCTGAACATAGTCCATAATTAATAGGGCAGAGTACGAAACAAGTCCAAGAAGAATTTTTCTGGTCTAATTTAATCAGACGCCCATGCTAAAGTTAGCTTAGTGAATGGACGAGGCGCGATCATTGCGGCGGGCCGTGCAGCGTTTGCGGCACCACCGGCCAGTGGGGTTTCGATCGCGCGCCAAAATCTGCCTCTGCAGTTCCATCCAGCCGTTAGCCTGAATTTCACGTAGATACCCTTTCCTACATTTGTATTTCAATTTTCACCCGCGTTGCTCCCATGTCCACATTTTTTCCACCCTCTCTGAAATTGAAATCCTTCCCCTATGTCGTATCCCATACCCGTGCTGAACATGGATTGATCCACCGAGTATTGGGCTTATATTTGACGACTTAATCCTGTATTGTTTCTCTTTCTACAGGCCACCCTCTCCTGTCCGTGACTACAAAAATCCGGTCGCCAGCATGCCATTTCGGGATTTCAGCCAATGACGATTGATGAATCAAGGACTAAACTTATAGCGTTATTGAGTTATATTGTTCTGTTACATGGTTGTAAATATTGTAAACTTCTCATCGCATAGTATCAACATCATTAAAAATGAAGGGTAATTGTACATAATAAAAAAGCAGCTCCATTGAATGTAGGTTAGCTAATTCTTCCTTCTTTGTCGGTAAACCTTCGACCAGGTGAAGTATGCCATTCGAATGCTTAATCCCTCTATGTAAAAGCCTTTATGGATTCTGAAACTTTCTGCCCATCAGGGCTGTTTCAACTTATAGAGCATTTGGACCATGTGAAGACTATCAGATGAGTACCAAAACGGGCTCATGCATTTTTTTTAACGAGGATCTAGACTGTTTCATTTCAAGTGAACTCATGTTCTCCAATATCACAGCGCGGAGCGATGGCTTTTCGTCGGAAACTTCTTATCACTAATTGTATTTCACCGAGGCCCACCGCTTCGCTGCTGGTTATAATCGATATCGACCGGTGACTACGGATTTACCAGACCTTACTTCTGTTTTCGTTATTCAACGACTTCAGGGCACCCAACTTCAGAACTAAGCATTATGGACAGTGTCTCATGATAGTTATTTTTATTAACTATCCTTTGTGTTGGAGGCGGAGTATGTACAGGCTGTAAAAAAGAAATTCTCGTAGTTCCATCTCTGACGATTCGGAGCGGAGGTTAGATAGAGCGAGAGCGCGTATGGCAGGCGAAGGGAGCAGCAAAGCGCGCACGAGCGATGTAAATGTCGATTGTGTTGGATGAATGCTACAAAGGATAAGTAAATTAAAAGGAAGGATTACTGTCGAAACCATCATCTCTTGTGTAGCGTAGTGGCAAGAAGCACAACGCGCGACCATGTGTTCGATCCCGCCTAAGGCCAATCGAGTATGTTATCGCTTTGGTGTCGTAAATTGGTAGCATACTTTTCTGGGAGTAGAAACACATTGACTTCATTAGCCCCAAAGGTCTTCGCTCGTAGCTTTCATTGCAAAGACTGCGATTATAAAAGGAAGTGGAATATTTGACGCATCCTTAGAGACGTTTATAGGCTGTATATAAATGAAATCCTCATGGTTCCTACGCGTGGACGGAGGGGGTTTCGAGCAGAGTACACGATAAGGGAGAGTCCTAGTGCATGCACGCAACTGGCTTGATTCCTGGCGGTGTCCGACCTGGAAATGAGCGAATTGTGTGCCTGCAATTGCGCCGGGTATCGCTCACTTCGTGTACTCGAGCATGTAGCCGATGGAGGATCGCAGCGTCGCGCGCGCATTGAGGTCGGATTCACACTCTCATCGCGACGCGATGAGATCACATAGAGTATCGATCAATATCGCGTCTCGTGTCGATTCGTATTTAAAGCATGCCATGGCTCCGCGATGGACGTATGAATCCGGCCTTATGCGCGATGAGTGATGGAAATTTCGTTCTTATACATGTACTATTAACGCTGAAACGCTGTCCTTATTTCATCTTTCGCGTCCTGAAATAAGTATTAAGCTAAATTTGCAAATTTTGCCGTTTTAATGCCTTTTTTAATATCCGCTGAGGCGAAGACCCTCGTTTTAGATTCAGCTTCCTTTCTTAGAATGTCGACCCAAGATTCATACGGCGAAATCTTTTGGCAGGGCCGTTCACAGGACAATGACAGTAGTATCGCGGCAGGATGTTGTTAGGCCAGCCATGCACCGGCGGTCCGACCGGTGTGGATTGTGGTCTCAGTACACAAAAATGGAGAAATCGTCCCGTCTAATGGGGGTGGTGGTCTTGAGGTGGCCTAAGAGGGAGGGACTGGAGGAATGAGAGCACGCTGTTGGACACCTCTGCGCCTCCGTTACCTCTCGCCGCTGTCAGAACGTCTCTTTTTTTCGCCCTTCCCGCCCATTGATCACCTTGCGACCACCACCACTCTTCTGCTGATAGAATTGCCATCGGGACCACCTCGCATGATGGAATACCCTGATTTTTTCCATTTGTGAAAGGTCAACCTCTTCATAATATTGTAATGGGAATCACAACCCGATCGATGTTACCATTTGAGTTACTAACGCCATCACACTTACTCGGCTTCGGAGGAAATTCTTTATTTTTGACAAGCGATTTGCAATAGTCATTCATACTTCGGTCGTCTGCCGGAGACACTTGAGCGATCGTTGTCGCAATCACAACTTTCAAGGCAGAGTCTATAGATATCCAAACAAGCGACAACCGTCGCTTAGGTAAGTGCTGGTAAAGGTGAAATATTGATAGTTGCTTGCTGATACTAGCTGGCTACAATGGTTCCGAGCACTGATCAATACAAGGTCAGGTTGAGGTCGTGATAATACTTCCAGCAATGAGCGACGCGACGCATTGTTTACCATCAATATCGCTCTGAAGTCGATATGCCTGTAATGCACTGTCGCTGGTCGCGGAAACTGTGATTTCGGCCTGACACTTTAATCGCTGGTCGCCGCGATAGATTGCGTTGAATACTGATCACCGTTCGACGCGATTTCGGTCGATAATCATGATTTTGATACCATTACATCGCACGGCGCGCGTACTCTGAAAGAAGCTTGACAAACAGTATCAAAGGAATGCCATTATTATGGTTTGTGTAATACCTTGAGAGAGCCCCGACGCAGCTATTATCTTGCTATCTTGGGAGCCAAGCAATTGTTTCCCCACAGTTAGCCTCAGCGAATAGTCGAAGGCGGTCTGAGGAATTACCCTCCGCTCGTCCCCTAACACCGCATCAGGTGGACCTCGAATACATTTTTAGCGTTTCCCCCTCACCTCGCTTCGTCCGCGACGTGATTGTCTGGCCTCAAGCCTAGTTTTGACTGCATCGCTGCTGTTTTTCATCGCAGCGATTTCACACCCGCTGCTGCAGCGATGTGGCAGCGGCAGCGATTCTGTTCATAGTGCATAGCCTCACAGATGATCGAAGAAATTCAATCAATCAGTGAAATTAATGGCTGGTAGTTATCAATAACACGTTTCGACCTGTAAACACTGGCCTTGTCATGTGAAAGGGTCAACGTTCACTAGACGAGACGTGTCATTCGCTGGCGATCGCTCCATCGCTGCCATTTTGGCTGCGATGGAGCGATGGTCAGCGACCGTTGAGAATCGCTCTTCAAGCAGCGATGCAGTAAAACATAGGATTTCGTCGCCGCGACCCAGCGATGTAGGACGTTTGCCACGAAGCGATCACAATTGGAGCGGCTTTCCATTACGCACGGTGAAAAAGGAACAGTTGTCCCTCGCATGGCCGCAGCGACCACCTGCAGTCAAAACTAGGCTTCAGGCAGTCCCTCCACTTTTATCTGAGCCGTTGTGTTTCCATGATAATGGTATCCAGCCGCTTCGCGGTTTCTCGAAAATATGATAAGGAAGATATTGCATGCATAATAACATTGATCGGTGGGGCAGAGGTCATTTTATACTTTTGGCTTTACCCTGAATGGTCGGACTTGCTTCGCCATGGAATCAATCAGGCAATGTGCGCTGCTTCACAGTTTCTTTAGCGTTTCAACTAGACGAAGTATAGTGGGGTCCACCAAGAGTGTCTCGTTTATTTATCAATAGAAAGCGGTCGGCTGGGGATCACCGCTTCTCATTGATAAAAAATGAGACACTCTTGGTGGACTCCACTATACATGTGTCTACCTTATAGTTTTTACGTCGCTATATAGAAGAGTTACGAACAGCGCCGAAAATGTTGAAAGTGAAGAAAATAATGTTAAAACTCAGAAGAATGTTGTTAAAGTAAGCATTCTCATTTCTACCTACATTTCCATTCTCTGAACTACTTTGTGAAGAGAAGAAGCCTTGTTTTCAGACTAAGACAGCGATTGTGCCATCTAACACAGCAGTGAAAAGCAAACGCAATACTGAAAAGTCTCAGGTTAGGTCTCTGGTCCCGAAATCTAAAATGGAGCAACCAAAGACGGAAAAATCTCAAGCGATGTCAGTGAAATTTGTGAAGAGCACCACAGGAAAGTCTCAAATGGGGGATGTTGACGGTAAATCATGTAAGAGCATCAATCCTCAAAAGAAGAAAGACGTTGTGAAACCAAAAGAGGCTGCCGGAACTGGAAGGTCAGAAATGAAAGATGTCGATTCAAAATGCCGGAAGCAAGAGAAGTCGAAAATGATGGCTGTTAGCACGAAGCCAAAGGTGCAAGAAAAGTCTCAAATAAAGAAAGTGAATGCAAAACCAGGAGCAAACGAGGCTTCTATGAAATCACAAGCCACTCAACGGAAAGCAGCGTAAGTGAAAAAACTATCGAGATGTTCGTTAAGCCATTGTGGATCATACTAGATTACGAATTCCTAAAGGTAACAATCTGTCACTGTAGAGGAATACTCTTGCTTTAAAGGCAATGTTCACGATAATTTTCACCTCCGATATCTCCACGGTTTACGAAAGGCCTGGTCCCTATATAGCAAGGCATGCGGTGCTCTTTCGGAATAGACGACCCACTAAAGAACACAATGAAATCAGCAATTGTTGGGGCTTGACCAACCCCTCGGTTGGTCACATCAAACAGTTCAGTGTGTTTGAAAAATACTAAATCATTCGACGGCTCTACTGGGATGAACATTTTTCATGAAATTTCTCTAGTGGGTCGTCCATTCCGAAAGAGTACCAGGCATGCTTAAAAAGGACACGAAAGACGCGTTTTTGAGCCAAAGTAAGCCCTCCCTTGTTTACGTTGATTTTTGAGCGTGGAGGGATTGATCGCTAGACGGATGATACCTATCAGTGCAATGAAGCGATCAGCATTTTGATCAGCACTTCCTTGACTTGATTCCTGTAATCTGAATCATCATTTGTTCATTTCAAGGGACGGATCTGGGGCGCGGGATGTGTCTGGGGCCCCAAAATGCTTGTTTGCAGCCGTTATTTTGCCGCTCCTGGATCGTTTTCTACCGCTCTTTCGACACTGGGAGCCTAGGATCCTTCTCGCCTATCATTCCACTGTGGAAAGTCAACGAGGAAGATCATCATGAACGCTGCCTTTAAAGGCAGTGTCCACGATGAATTTCGTCCTCGGTTTTTGGCAGGAAATCGAAAGTTCAGGGTCTCGTTGGAGCACTGGGGTCGAAAGAACGAACGAAAACGAGCCCGAAAGAGCTCCATACGCCTTCGAAGTCCGCTCGCGCTAGACCTTCCGCTCGCGCTCGAGTTTTCCGAGGAACAGTTTGGCCCGCTTCTACATCAAAACTCGAACCCCTAACGTCAGACAGGGGAACTTAGTTTTAGCATTGGGGCGCATTTGAACACGCTGTCTACTTCAGGCCCATGCCCGCGCAATTCATCCACCGTTGAAATGTGGCTTTCAAGGAGAAGAGCTAATTTTGGATGTATCGCAGCGTTTTTCATGATTCTTTCTTCACTGATGAAACAGTCAGACCATATAACCTTAGGTTTTCTTCTAAAATAGGACAAGGAAACTCGAAAACGATTTTTATCGTGGACACTGCCTTTAAAGGCTGCGGGCGCTGGTCGTAGTGTATTTCAGCCGCAGAGAGGTGGGAGAAACTCCTTGTTCCTTCCTTGCTTCGCTGCTACCCCGTTCGTCCAATCACGAGAGGCGCTCGTCCCCCGTTTCCCCGCTTTGGAATACACTACGACCATCAATCAAATGCAGCATACACTCTCAAAAAGGATACCAATTTCTTGTAATGAATCAAAGATCTGAAGCCGTTAGTACTGAAAAATGATTTAAAAATTGGATTGAAATGGAGTCAGAACGATGCTTTCTGTATTTATTGGTCCGGAAGTGGACGAGTTTCACCGCATTGGCCGAAATATCGAAGCTAGCGGCAAACTTGTGGGGATATCGACGCTCAAACGCTCGTACAGCCTTGATTAGGACGGTGGTATCATATGCCTAACAACGCTATTAGTCGTTGTTTTCATTGAAACTTCATTGAAATACTTTGGTTTTCGGAAACGGTGTCATGCATTCTTCAGCTGAATCGTGGGTGCCTCCCGCCCCCCCCCCCGACTAGTTCTGCACCGCATTAAGTAATTGTAATGAGGGGCGGAGTCCGTATCGGTTGGCGGAGAAACGATGATTTCGTGACTCATTTCGACTCAAATACGGTAATTTTAACTCATTTTTGACGCTTGCACGCAGAAACGGAGCTGCGGTTTCCGATGCCGAGAATGCATTAGCATATTTTGTTAGAAATGGAGATCCTTCCAGGCTTCTGTTCACCATTTATTTCGAAAACGATTTCACGCTTCGAATTTCGGTGCATTTCAAAAGAGGTGAAGACTGGAAAGTTCATACGGGTGTTCATATAAGACCTGTAGAGTTCACGTAATATATTTAGTCTGGCGAATGGACGGGGCTGCGACGGTAGATCGCCGCGCCCGTTCGCGACCCCGTTGGCCGTTGATGCAGCCAACACCGCACGGCCAGCCGCCTGGTCCATGCGTCAGACTAAATATGATGCGGAATCATAGTTTCGCCGAGACGCTTTATTTTTGTAGAAGACCCAGACCGACCAGCGAGCTTGGGAATAAACCGAAGTCAACGTCGTCCGGAAGTGAAGAAGAGGAAGAGGAGAAGCCCAAAGGGTTTGTCTCTTACTGTACAATGATAAACGTCTTTTGGCGATTTGAATTCGCTCACTTCACATCACATAACATATGTGGAGACGCATCCTGACTATATTAACAACTGTTTAGTTTCCTCGAAGCATTGGATGACGGGTCATCTAGAAGTTTCCGTGAGTATTCACAACTTGCCTTCCAAATTACCCTTATGTTCTTGGCAGTTTTGCTAACTTTCGTTAACTAGTGTAGACGACGGGCGGTTACAATTCTGCAAATAATAGAGTAACATTGCTACAAACTCTATAGAGACGTTATATAACGTTCGCCCGACACGGCACGAAGTGCCATTTTGTAACTCTAGAACAAGCTTCAAAGAAGTAAAGTAAATCATTTGTCGTCCCCAATGGCACAAGCTCATGGCCCCATGCTCTAGAGGTTCGTCTAATTCGAAAACCTACCTCAAAGATCAACGCGGCTTTGCATCTTTTCTTTGGCAAGTTTCCACCTCCAAAGCTGCTTTGATGACATTTTTAACAATGGTTATCATATTCGAGTTCGACTCCGGATCGGGCTAAGCAGGCGTAATGAGCTAACGAGCTCTTCACTTCGTGGCAGTTTTTGTCGATTTCTTTCCCGTTTTCGCTGCTTTCTTCGACCCTATCAACCCCACCAACTACCAGCATAGTGTTTCACACTGAAAACTCAAAAATAATGTTTACCGTGAACACTGCCTTTGAAATGTGTGGTTAGCGTGTCAAAGAATCGTTAGGTGACCAAGCTGCAAAAAGGTCGGGGGGACTAGGGAGGAGGAAAGGGCTCTTCTTCTCCAGAGTGTAGCCTCCATAACCGCTAATCGCAGCCCTCAGCTCCTCCACGTTTCCTCCCTTCAACGGCTTGGTGACGTAACGAAGACCAGTTTCTTCAGAACGTGCAGTGCAGTGTGAACGGCTTGGAACGCCTTTCTATATAATCGAGGGAGGTCAACAGATATGAACACCTACATATGTACTGCAGGTCGCCTGTACCTCATGAGCGAGCGAGCTGTGCGAAAAGTCAAAACATTCGTTAGTCGTCCTATAAAGGAGACTACTATGCAGCGTTTTGTGACAAAAGTGGAGGAGAAAAAGAAAGCTGAAGAGTCCGGCAGAATCTCGGTTGGGTCAACATAGGTTTTGTTTCTGTGGTTGAAATTTATAATCTAAGCCTTCAGAATCGCGAGCTGAAGAAGGGAGACGATGTGTTTCCGAAGCCATTACAACGATCGAAAAGCGTGGAAATTAAAAATGTTAGTAACTAGACAGGGTTTAAAAACGGCTTTATTTTCCATGCCATTGATTTTCCCTGCTTTCAGAAAACAGTTGAAGCTAAAGGCGACTTAGTGGGTGACATGAAGGTTAGCGTTCGCTTTCACCTAATCCTTTCTGAAGGTGATATGATGGAATAGGCATTTCAGAGTGTGGCACAAATTCATAGCGCATCATCGATCAGCGAGTTACCGAGCGGATGCAAACTCGTTTCCGGCAATAACAGCAACAACGGGAAGCTGATGATCGAGGACGATCAGCCGTTTTGGACGGAGCAACGGAAACCTACCGATGCCGACCTAGTATGCCCATAAATTCCATGTCACCTGAAATCAAATCCTCACTCTATTCGAACTCTTCTCTCCAACTGAGCTCACCCCTTGCAGAAAACATTGAAGACTATTCACTCTTTTATCGGATGAGTCTGTGATGCAAGGAGAGCCTTTGTTTATTTTTCCTGCCCATTTCGATAGGATATATTATTCACAATAGACAAAGAACGTTCTGAAATTATTAAAAACTGTTAAATTGAAGCCCTAAAACGGTGCTCTTGCTGAACTTAGTAGGACTTCGGCAATCCGAGGATCACAAGAAGCTCTTGAAGCTTTGATCACGATTAATAGCATTGCATTGTTCAAGCATAAAACGTAGGTGTAAGTGGTTAACTGCAAGAGTGATATTGAAAAATAGGCTATACAAATGTGGCATCACCCTTGAAAAAAACCCCTTTGTCTCGCAACGCATTGAAAGGAGCTGGAGCGTTTTTTGTCAAGTTGGCGTGAGCAAATTCCCCATCACTACACAGGTGAAATCGAGGGACGAGCCACACTGCAGACTCACTCGATGCGCACCAAGAGAAAAGATCATTCTTCCAAAAAGGAGATGAGTGGGTCCCTCTCAACACACACGATGGCAAACCCAGAGCGCATTCGGCTCCGCCCTACTCCGCCCCGCTCCGTCTCTTGCATCCGGAAATCAGAGCAGTTGAAATTTTAACTTGCAGTGATTTCCAGTTGTCATTGCAATGTATGTACATTCAGCCCTCAAATCCCAGCATGGCAGACATTGATCTATAGCGACACGTCGATCTCTCTCTCTAATATGGATTAGAGGCAGTGCTCACGATATTTTTTGTTCCGGAGTTTCTCTCTTAAAACAATGCGTTGACCACCAAGTGTTACCAAAATTACGAAGAAGCGGCGAAAATTGCACTAAAACGCCTTGCATGTGTGACATTATCCTCTGACCTGGACTAGTTGTGCAGTTGGATAAACATGTTTCCGGTGTCGAAAACGGAAGAAGATTTCATGCAAAACAGTATTAGTTAAGGCCCGAAGGAGGGAACGGAGCAAAAGATAGTATAGAATATCAAAGGACGCCCCCACAAAAGATTTTATTGTCACAACAAACAGTTCCGCTGAGTGTGTCAGAGCACAAGATTTCGTGTACTTTTGAAGCATTTTTTTCAATTTTTTGTCATTCCAAGCTATAGGGAGGGGGTAAGAATCGTTCTAGCAGACGTTCTCGAGATTTTAGATTATCGTGAACATTACCTCCAAGCATAAGCTCTCCCATATTCCGCAAAGGAGGGGAACTACTAACAATAAACTCTTCTGGAGTAGGACCCCAGAGCATGCGTCACGCTTACCCACTAAGGTTTACTTTCGCCCCTGTGAACGTAACCCACACCGAGTTCGGGTAAGTCTCTCGAGATCACCAAAAAATTCGAAGACCGCTGTCAGTTTTCTTTAACTTTCAGATGGAGAACATAATCGTTCCGGAAGGTTGATCCTTAAAATGATTCGTAATAGCGATTTCATTTGATTTTACAGGAGTCGCAGACTGGAAACAGTATTCAAGGACATAAGAACGTGAAGGCCAACCGAACATTGCTCGACACGACGCGGTTGTGTCACGGCTCTCGTAAACGAAATTCATGATAGCATTTTGACAAATGGTAGAGTTTAAAAGAAGTGGAGAGCGGTGTGTCTTCATTTACATACCGTCCTTCTCCAGGGGTCACCAGTTCAGGATCTCCCTGGAGTAGATAGTAGGAAAACAGCACCACCATTAGTCAAGATATAACAAAGCAGGAGTGAAAATTTAGAAAATTATAGAGCCGTGACGCGACCGCGTCGTGTCGAGAAATGTTCGATTGGCCTTTACGTTCTTATCTTAGGGACCACTTCTGACACAGGCTCAGACACCCATCAAAGCCAGAGACCTCATCGCCAGGGCTGTGCAGGAATATTTTTCAAGATTTTCGGAAACGGAAACGGAAGAAAATGACTAAAATTCACCGGAAACGGAAATTCGGAAACGGAAGAGAACAAAAAATCATAGCACGCTTCAATAATAAACTTCTTCGCTGTTCATGGCAGATGTACTTCGATAGCTTGTGATCTCAATCTATTCGATCACGCACAAGTGAGGCTGCGCTCTTGATCAGTTAGGAAACCGAGAACAAATAGATTTTAGGCATGAGAGGAGGACGTGCTGCTGCAGGTTCTCCTATTGAGCTGCAAATGGGTCTGCTAGAGAAGCTCCTCCTATAATGTGCTGCTGATCTTTCTGAAGTCGAGTTCATCACATTGAGTGATCCGGTGCGATTCAAGTTGTAAGACGGCTGAGGGTATATATGGCCCCCACTTTTGTTGAGAGAGTAGTTGTCTGTTTGAGGCCGATCCCAGAAGGTAATCTCGGGTGCACAACTTTGTAGATGTCAATTTTGGACGCTGAGAGGATCGTCTCCACTGCGCATCACGAGGAAAGTTTCTTGTTGTAGACCTTAGCCAGGTTGAAGCCCTTGTTGCCTACCTTGACGAGGTTGGCGTCGTTGCCGCGGATCACTACAAAAATCGCTCCCACATAGCTCCGGTTGAAGAGGTGGTGGCTCAAAGACTCTCCATTTGCATACCGTGCTGCTGCTAGCGACACATTCTGCTGTTAATGAGGGGTCGCACTCGGAAACCAACATCGAGTTCAACGCCTCGTCAGCAGCAACAGGTGCTGCTATCTGCAGTACAAACTACCGATGATATGTAGTCGAAATTCAGTATGAGTTAGCAGCACATGCTGCTGACAACGAGGAGTTCAACTCGAAGTGGGCCTTGCCGTGCGAATTCTATTGCGCTGAAGTGCGACCCCGCGAGGGCGTGAGTAGCTAGAGAGACAAAGAGAAAAAGTTTCTGCATCTTTCGTCCCTCCATCGGCGGATCAGATTGTAACAAAGTGTTGTACTGATGCTCAAAAGAGTGATGATCAGCCAATAATTTAGTGGTTCGAGAAAAATGTAATAGAAAATGGGAAAGGAGAACTGTGATGGTAACTCAGATGAGACTGGTAAAGGCATCGTACGCGCTGAAAACCACTCATCGTTTTTTGGGTTTGAATCATTGGCTGGGCCGCCTGAGCACGTGGGTAGAGTTTTTCGGGTCACCGACGCATCATTGCGAAGAAATGGGAGATCGAATGCCTCCAATTCCACCAAAAGAGGCCGGCCTTCCGACAGCCATGAGGCCTCAAATGAGAAAAGAAGGTAGCTTATGAACAAATAATACATCAACTTCCACTCATTTACTCGATATCGCTTGTTGAAAAGTCTTCTTTCCTATCCATTTTATGCCACATGGCTGTCAGAAGGCCTGCCTCTTTTGGTGCAATTCGAGGTATTCGATCACCCATCTCTTCACAATGATGCGTCGGTGACCCGAGAAACTCTACCCACGTTCTCAGGCGGGCCCATCCTACGATTCGCACAAAAACGGTGAGTGGTTTTCAGCGCGTACGATGCCTTTAAGCACGGATCGATGATGAGATAACATCACTTACTCACTCGTGCATCAGTACCGAGAGTATGCCTTCTGTAGCCGCCAAGTTCAAGCCCAAGTTGGGATTGGCGGACCGCAAGCTATGAGCCAGTTTGAAGGATAGGGACGCCGGTCTTAGCGATCAGGATTCAACTCATGTTGTGATGATCGCAGAGGGACCGCGGCTTTGAGCGCTGGGGAGGCATGACTATTCACCTTGTAGCAATATTCTCTTCCGTTTCCGAGCCCACAAACCCGGACACGAAACGAAACAGCTAAAAAAAAGCCGGAAATACGGAAACGGTATCGGACACGGAACAGTTCCGCACAGCCCTGCTCATCGCGAGCTGAATTTGGAGAGTACAGATGATTTTTCAGTCGGACACCGACGACGATCTACAAATGAATGCTGATGTCGCTTTGGACGTATTCGATGGCAAAGTAAAGCTAGTAACGATGCCCACCGTCCCGTAAGCACACTACTAAATTTTTGCTAATATCTCCTACTTAAAGTCAGCATGCACGATGAAATTTTCTCCGTCGAGGTCGATGATCTAATGTGTGTGTGAGTTTACGAGCGTGCATGCTGTTTTCAATAGGAGGTAGCAACCACTATTAGCTACTGGAGCCTGAAAAGCGCAATCGAAATCACATTCTTACATTTTAGAGTTGTCCTCGATCCACTGAACGAATTAGCCGAATTGAAACGAAGGGATAGTCTGTTCTACACGAGAGAAGTTCTCTTCGGTAATTCTGTTCGAAGCATGATTAATCTCTGCGGTGAGTAGTTCTTACTTCCCTACTAAGTTCAGCTCGATAGCATTTCAATATCAAGCAATGAGAGCCAGATGCGTTTTCATTTCAGACAATTCAACTAAGGTGACGCCGATACTGAGACGGCGTAAGGGAGAAGCGGTGAGGTTCAGGGAACCTTCATCGCGATACTGTTATCAGGTGAGATTGCGAAATTAGGTCCTCGAGGCAAATTTTTCTACTTATGGTCAGCGTAGTTCCTGAAAATGAGTTTTCTGAGAGAAAGTGGCGTTTTTTCGCCGCTTCGATTGACGCAAAATTCTTCTTGTACTTGAAGATATTTCAGAGAGATCGGCCGACAGAGATAGAACAGGAGCCGTTCAAGCCAAGCACCCCTGGATCACCACAGAGGTCGTCAAAATTCAAATTGAAAAGGAAAAAGAAAAAGCGAAAAAAAGATGAAGAAGAGAAAAATGAAGAGCCCGCCGCTGAAAAGAAAAATGATGGAAATAACAAGAATAAAAGTAAACCAGCAAAGTCTAAAGAAGAGGAAAGACGGACTGGAAAGGGCAGTCCCAACAGTAAGCTGCAAGAGCCACCGAAGTGTGTAACCGAAAAAGTGTAGCAGTGGGCTCTCAGTGACGTGTTCAACTTTCATGATTTGTAACAAAATTTGACCGGGTCAACAGCTTTTTTGGATTAAAAAATAAAACATTAGAAGTGTTTGGGAAGTACTACACTGCACTAAAAACAGCCTAAGCAGGGGACCCCAACACTGACATTGAAAGGCAGCACAACTCTAGTGAGGGCACACTCTCAGGTCTGTACACATAATAGCAATCACATTTGCATCCGCTAAGTCGAAATGCGTACTATTCTATTGAATGAGAAGTCACGCGCCCTCTATGGTAGAATACTGTAAGCGCTATCGCTTACAGGAATCCCCAAACCCTAAGTCGCAGCGCTATTATTCGCCTCGAGTGACTATGAATGATGCAATATCAAACGCTTCTGGTGTAGGCTGGGACGAAGGCGGCAAAGAGGAGGGACCATAGGGGTCGCTCATACTTCCACTGCGACGCGTCGCGGTGAAAAGGGGTGTGGCGCGCCGCTCCGCTTCAAAAATCGCGGCACTAGGATGTATAATCGGGCTGCGGGCTTCTTACAATTCGTAGATCGTGTTTCGTAATTACGCACAGCCCTGGAGGCGATCGAACGCATGGGTCGTGAGAGCAAAGACTTTAAAAGACCCTCGCTCGGTTATCAGACGGTGATAGGAGCGGGAAAGGTGCGAATATAAGTTGAGAAGCAGAGTAGGACGCTAAAGGAATGCGGTGCACACGCAGGAAGATCGGCACTCTCTATGGCAGCAGGCTTCAAAACCTACAGTCGGCACGGATCGCACTGGTACTTTGTGTTCCCTATTAAAGGCTGAAACGAACTCAGTGCACGTACGTTATAACATATGGCACCAAGTTTACACCAACCTTTAATGGTCGGTGCCAACTATACTTAACTGGGCGTGCATGGATGCGAGAGCGGAACAGTCACTGCGTCTCCGGTCCAAGAAGCTTTGCTGGTCGGCTACTCTGAGAAAATTTGCCGCGTCAGTGCCGGGAAAGTACCGCGACCCTCGACTGTGCCGCTATAGTTCCGCGATAGTATCGCAGCGGCTCCATGATCAGACGATTTTGTTGCCGTGTCTTGAGCCCCAACATCGCCGCGATAGTACCGCAGCGGTTCCAAGTTAGAACCGCGCCGGCTCCGCGAGGATGCTGCAGTGAACCCGCGTGGAGTACGATGTACTATCCTGTGTGGTAAAACAAAATTGTCGACGGTTCAACTACTCAAGTGTGAGGTATACTTCGTATTTCCTTGGACGCGAGAGCAGCGGTGACCTCTTTTCCTATTAGACAGAGGACGCATCGACTGGAGGTCGTATTTTTGCCTTTAGGCCCCCCAAGTTGTATTATCATTCTTGAATAGATTAATATCAGATACTCTCCCGGAGCCGCTGCGGCACTATGATGGAGCCAAAGCGGCACTGCCGCATCGCCGCTACGGCTCCGCGATAGTTCCGCCGCGGCTCCGCGGTAGTGCCGCCTCGGTGCCTGTAGGCTCCGAAGCGGCACTATCGCGGAGCCGCAGCGGCAATTTCTCTCAGAGTAGCGGCGAGGATTATATGTATGCTGAATATCCTGTGGACATGCATGCAAAATAGTACATCGAAAAGATTTATTCGAAAACCGTATTTAGTCCGATTTCATTTCATTATCAGCGTAAGTCAACCTGACACAACGAGCCCACTCACTCCCCAATAGCATCATTTGTTATATGTGTATGCAGAGAAAACCTTTGTATCACAGAAGTCGGGTTCGCAAAACTTGGAACATGTGGTTGACTCTAGAGGGGCGAGGGCAAAATTAGAATGAGCGCGCCTATTGCAAATTTGAATTTCACTGAATGATGTGAGCAGTAGCGCGGAAAAACTAGCGGTGCATACGTATGTACAAACCAAGAATCAGTGCTTGGAATATTACGCAAATACTTATGTCTGTGTTTCTGTTCAACCTCAGTAACAACAACAGACGCTTCAACAACTCATGTCTAAGAAACTCATGCAGAAATTCCCGTGATCAAATAGAGTTCGGAGACTTTGTCGGTGTATCTTCTACTCTGGAGCTTTTCTTCGGACTGTTTTTCATACTCAGCGGCATTGACTTCTCCCTTTCGATGTAAGCTGAGTAGTTCTCCGCCCACATTTTCTGAAATATTGTGCGGTTGCCGCCATATTAAATCTCTCAGCTTAACCAGCAAGTAGAGCGTACCTGTTGCCGCCATAACCAAATGCTGATGCTTTCTTTCTGGTCCATTACAAAAATTGATCCCTCATACCGGGTCACCGCTGCAAGACGGTCCTTGTTGAAATGTCGCGTCACCAGTGCAAGGATCTGAAATTTTCCGAAATGGATTATGCAAAAAAATTTGGGGAATTTTAAGACGTTTGTGGGTAGCCGTCTGATTACTAGAGTGTTGGAGCGAGTAATTTCGATTTTCCGATTAATTCTGATATTTCCTCAGAGCCGTTAAGGTTTTAACTGTCCTTGGTTTCAAGCATTACGTGAGGGACAAGGTTACTATAGTTGATGAAAAAGTAAAATTCTATCTAATCACAGAAACACCTATTACAATTTATTTAATTATTCGAATATTCGAATAAGAAACTCACTAAATTAGGCTTGTCATTTTAATGAATAGAGGGAATCTTATTTTTTTTATGAAGTATGAGAACCTTCCACTCACCATAACGTATGAGAATGAAAGCTATTGAAACCATTCCGATAATGAAGAGAAAAAATAGATTTATTCGAAAAAATCGATATTAATCTTTCCAACACTACTGATTACAGCACCTTGATGTGCAGTTTTTCGTGCAGATAAGCAGCCGCCTTGTCGACACTATCGTCAGAAGCACCATCTGATACCAGGCATAGCACCTGAAAAGGAATGCTGCTTCAAAGGCAGCATACATGCTTGTAAACGTAATTGAGATAACTACGGAATTAGAATGATATGGTACAGGATACAACGCCCACGCATTTTGAAGCGTCAAAAAATGACCCTTAATGACGCTACATGACTGAGAAGTTGACCCCGCCCCTGTATTTTCCCGCCCCCTGTATTTGCGTTCTCTTCCAAAACAGAGTTGCTGTGCCAGTCCCACCGTTGGCGACGTCTGTGGGTGGTGTATTAGGTACAATAGGTAAACCACACACATCGACGACGGTGGGAATGGCCCAGAGCCCCTGTTTCGAAGAAGGACGCAAATACAGGGGGAGGGCAGAGGCGGGGCCAGCTTCTCACTTGCGTAGCGTCACTGTGGGACGTTTTTTGACGCTTACAAATGCGTGGACGTTGTGATCGGTGTCATACCATTCTAATTCCGTAGTTATCTCAATTATCTTTACGAGCGTGTACGCTGCCTTTGAATTGCTTTGCGTGAATTGAAAAATTGGAATCTGTCTGCCGAAAATCGATTGTGAATGTGTCTTTTTCACCTGTAATCGGTCATGTCTAGGTGTCGGCATGAGTTTGTGCTTCCGTTTCTTTATGTCTCTCATATTCTGCTCTCGATACAACACTCCAGCAGCGAAGGAGAGTGCCTTGGACAGCATTGTAGCTCCACCAGTATACGACATCCGTTCCACACCTCCTAAAGCCAAGAAATCAATGAAAACCCGTGATGAGGTCTGTGAAGACACGTACTTTGCACGCTCTTCAGTGAGTAGTAGTTATCAAAGCCAAACACAACACTTGGCTGGAGTGCGTATTGGACCAGAGCGACACGAGATCTTCCAGGGCCTATGTCGACATCCTCAAGCATGTTGATGAGGTTTGACTTCACCTAAAAGGAGATTTTTTTGAGAGGAAGTAATAGGTAATGTAGGGTTCAAAAGCCCGTGCGCGATAGAACAAGGAAAATTGCCAGAAGTCAAAGTTGTCATATACATGGAAAATTGCGTAGTTCTATCGCCGAATTAGGGTTAATGAACTCACAGTCTCGAAATTGGAGTTTCCTATGCTGCTCGAGCTGTCAACCAGAAGAAGAAGGTCTATTGGAGGAAGATGACGAGCTGGATGATTTGATGACAAATGACCTGGAAAGTGCGCTGAGTTCCATAAAAACTCGTATAGATCAAGCCCCTTATAGTTGGACGATAGGACGTACTCCCATCCGGTTGAAATACGAATAAAACACGCAAAACGAGGATAATAAATTATCCGCCAATGGTCAGTCCTGGGTCGACAGTAGCTCCACTCGCTCGATATGCAAGTAAAACACTCATCTATCGACTGCTGTCCCTTCCTGTCACAGCACGATTGAAGTTTGGGTCGATAATACAATTTATATCATTGCCGTTTTCCGTCGAGCGCGACCAAGCTGACACATGGACGACCCACGCGTGACTGCAGACGACCCAAGACGGCCAATGGGCGATCTAGGGGGACTACGTCGGACTGTCACCCAACCATGACAGGGGCCTATGTCCCAGGATTCTGAGGTCAGCTTTACGCTGCTATCACGGCTCGAGACAAGACTGTGATTATGTAACGTCGGCATGGATCTTGATGAGACTTTGCGTTTACTACTGAAGGTCGGAGCAAGCTCGGTGCCATACGCTATAACATATTCTTCACTTCCGCACTGCCGTTCAGTCCGCAAAGTGCGCTTGATTGCGAAATCGTGCTGCGGTGCGGGTGGGAGGATCCTCAGAGAGGGATGTGGGATCATCCGGGCGGTGGGATCACCCGGGAACCAAAGGCCAAAAGCGCCCTGGGTGATCCCACATCCTTGTCTGAGGATGTTCGCAAACCGCGCCGCGGCAGGATTTCGCAATCAGGGTGCACGTTGCGGACTGAACGGCAGTGCGGAGGTGAACTGTAGGTGCACCGGGCTTGCGGCGCCAACCTCTAATGAGGAGCGCAAAGTCTTATAAGGAACCATGCCGATGTTATGCCTTGCATCGAACGTTCAATCAAAAACTATGCTGAAATCCGAAAAGGATAGTGTGAATAGTTGAATGGGCCATCCCCACGAGGAATCGCAGTGCAGGCTGGCTGGTACTGAAGTTGTGATTGTTTGCTTTCGTCTGTAATATTGCGTCGCTACTACAACTTCATGACTGTTACGACCCCAGAATTTTTGAAGTAGTGGATATTAAATGCGCGTTAACTTCTTCTCCGTCATCCTTTAATTTTTTCTTCTCCGTGTTCTAATTTGTCCCTATTTGGTTTTGGTTCTTAACGGTCATCCTTAACAGGGAAATACATGCGAGTCTTCATTGTATGTATACGAGAAGAGTACGACGCTTTAGAAAGCCACATCAATGCTTTGTTTCTCATCGCAAATAGTAAATTTGACGTGCAAGGTTGAATTAATGTATTAATGTCCTCTGGAGTTTGAGACATCAATCATTGGTTATATTGTAGTGTCCATCAACCTCACCCAATCATTAATTACCCAATTCTCGTTTCAAATTCTAAAAGTAGTGCAGAAATATGTCGTCTAAAAAGTGAGAGGATGACGCTCACTGCCGGCAGTAGGAACATTCGACGGCAGTGAATATGCCGATGACTGGAGCTCACGAGGGCCGTCCACATATTTTACAAGGGAACATTAGTTTTAACGCAAGTAGCAACGATTCCTGGATCAGCCCACTAAACTCAGCACGCTCTACTCATCAGGAGGCTGTTTCTTCCTCAGTCAGCTGCTCAGACAAACCATCGCTCGGAGCGACACCGGCTTCTCCCAGTTGTGACGTCATCGCCCGGACAGCGGCCGAGGGCGAACTGGTACCGCGGTCCCTGTCCGGTGCCAGTTCGCCCCTCGGCCGCTGTCCGGTCGCTCTCGGGGCAACAGCGGTGCCAACTCCAGAGATAGTGATAAACTGTGGGACCTCAGTGGCAGTGCGCCGGACGCCGGACAAAATATACCGGACTCAATTGACGGTGCGCCGGACGCCGGAAAAGGTTTGCGATACCCAAATGGGAATACGTTAGACGCCGTAAAACGTATGCGGGACCCAAGAGGGAGTGTGTCAGACGCCATAAAAAATGTGCGGGACCCAAATGGGAATACATCAGACGCCGTGAAAAAGTGTGCAGGATGTCATGAAGTGTTTGCAGGCCAAGCTAAGCCGTCGCGGCGCCCCTTGCATAATCGGTTTCCGTTTTTTTCCTTTCCATTTCCCCGAGCTTAAGTCCATTACCCATCATCCGAGGGACCCATCATCCGAGTTGAAGAGTGCGTGGTGCAGTGGCAGACATGAAAAAGCATGGTAAAGCGAATTATCACGTCCTAATGTGTTTATCACATGCACAGCCGGTATAAAAGGTGCCTCATCTCACTCGAGTCCTCATTCGGCATTTTGATGCCGGCAATGGAGAGTGACTTGAAGTCCCTCTCCGGAGGCCAGCATATTTTTGACCGCTGAGGGATAGGGGATCCCACAGCTGGAGGATGAAGCCTAGTTTTGACTGCAGGTGGTCGCTACGGCCATGCGAGGGACAACTGTTCCCCTTTCATCGCGCGTAATGGAAAGCCGCTCCAATTGTGATCGCTTCGTGGCAAACGTCCTACATCGCTGGGTCGCGGCGACGAAATCTTATGTTTTACTGCATCGCTGCTTGAAGAGCGATTCTCAATGGTCGCTGACCATCGCTCCATCGCGGCCAAAATGGCAGCGATGGAGCGATTGCCAGCGAATGACACGTTTCGTCTAGTGAACGTTGACCCTTTCACATGACAAGATCAGTGTTTTCGAGTCGAAACGCGTTATTGATGAATACCAGCCATTAATTTTACTGATTGATTGAATTTCTTCTATCATCCGTGGACCTATGCACTATGAACAGAATCGCTGCCGCTGCTACATCGCTGCAGCAGCGGGTGCAAAATCGCTGCGATGAAAAACAGCAGCGATGCAGTGAAAACTAGGCTTTAGGCGTTTTCGCTGCGGTCCGCAGACCTCGGCAAAGGTTCCGCCCTTGTTGCGAACTGAGGAGGGGATTTCTCTGCCGAAGACCGCGACATTCACGCACCTCTCGAGAAGAGGCGGATATAAAGAAACACTAGGGGGAAATTTCGAAAATCGCCCGGACAGCCACCGCAGTGCCAAGTGCGACTGAATATCGCTCCGAGCGGGACTGCGGTCGCCCGGAGAGCGGCTGCTGTGGCCCAAGTAGATGGCTAATTTTCGCTGGGAGCGGAGAGACAGCGTCGCTCGAGTCGCTTTCCTGTCCCGCTCCGAGCGATGGTTTGCCTGAGTGGGTTAAGATGTGAAACTTTGCACACGTATATTGAAGTAGTAGATATTGAATGCGCATTCACTTCCTCTCATTCATCCTTAAATTTTTTCTTTCCCGTGTTCCAATTTGTCTCAAGAATTAAAATTACTCAGGAAAACAAAAGGCGAGAGTTTTGCGAACGATGCTTAAAGTAAAGTGTTAGACGCCCTTCACAGAAGAATGCATAGACATGTTGCATAGGAAAAAAAAAGGAATTTGTTCAGAAGCCTAGTAGAGAACAGCGCACATGTTCGTGAATAAGGCTGAGGCAACAACCCTAATGGAAATGCACCTATTGTACTACAGCGCCAACGAGGTTGGAAGATACGCGCTCAGATTCGGAAGTGGCATCTTCGGTTTGACTTTGCAGCGCAGCCCACTTTTCGATATGTCACCTACACATAGCAAAGATTTCTGCATAAATCTGCAAACCTCTTCGAGCTGCATAGCCGGAGTCATCCGTTGCTCCATCGCTACTATCTTCTTCTGAGATGGAATGGGGGTTTGTGGTGTGCCAGTCTATTAATTCAGTAATTTGCAAACTGCGCTGAAAACATAATAGAACCTGAATCTCACATTGATTTCTTGAAGATCCGTTCACATCTGTGTGGTCCCGGGCATTTTCATTAGGCTTCGTCGCACTTACAAGCGTCTCCTCGAGCTTGTCGAGTCGAAGCATTAATTCGTCATCTGAAGTTTCGTTTGAATTTTCTTTCACAGTCCTCTCCATGCAAAGCCTCCAGACGGGAGTGAACTGAACAGCGCGACAAGTTACTACATACTTGCCGAAACGCTGTCTGCAGCCCGACTACCACTTGTGCAGAAGACTTTACTTCGTCTAACCATAGAGGGTGATGGTCGTAATGTATCTAAACCCCTAGAGAGGCGAAGAAGAGCGACGCTCGTGACGGGGAGGGGCCAAGCGTGTGATTGGTAAGAAGATGAATTTTCCCCCGCCTCTCTGGTGGTTGGATACATTACGAACATATCACCCAATTATAAAATTCGCACCTCTTCTGCTGAAACGGCCGTCACTGTCCTTCGAATTAGAATTATTGGCTGCGTCATTGTCGCTCCTCCCACCATATTCATTCTAGATAGTCCTCCATTCAGAGAAAATTTGATTTAATGACCTCTCTCTAACAAGGGAAGTATACGAAGCGTAGGTGGGATCTGCGGAAACGAATTGTTTTGTCAGTATTTCTTGAGCATGTATAGTAAAACCTTGCAGTACCTCGCCCCGAGCAGCTGGTTCCAAAAAGTTATAAGCGTTTTCAAAGCTTCGCGAAATGGCAAGGGTACCAATCATCAGAAATTTTTTAGGGTATCTTGAATTTTTTGCATATTTTGCTAAAAACTTGTATGTAGGGGTGATCTTGGGTGCTGAGAACGAATCTGGGGTCTGTTTGTCGAAATTCTGAGGTTTACTGTCGGTTACGGTAGGTAATATAGCATTTAGGGGGCAAAACCTACATTAATAGTTCAAAAGGCGGCAAATGAACATCAGCCTCGTACTCAGCACCCCGAATAACCCCCGCAATTTAATTTGAGTCAAATCTGATACCTTGATCGAACTACCGTCTACCTACCGTAAGCTGTAGGAAATCGGCAAACGGACCTCAGATTCGTGTTAGCTCATCAAATTACTCCCAGAGAAAATGATTTTGAGAGACATCTATCAAAGAAATCCGGAAATCTCGAAAGTGGCATTTGGTCCCCAAATTTTCCCCGGCTGGGATGCTTCGAGCGAATTATTCCGAAAACCTTGGAAAATCCACAAATCAACCTCAGATTCGTGATCAGCGCCTCGAAAACCCTCCTGGGAAAATTTCAGGTCAAATCTGGAACATTTTTCTGAAGAGCTTTCAGAACCTCCAAACTTATATAAGTAACCGGCCAACCAAAAATCCGTGCAAGTCCAAAACGCTATCAGTCTGCACAAAGCACAGAAAATGTGATTTAACCTAACCTCTGCTCAGGGTGGCTGTTTGAACACAATTATGAGGTCCGTTTCCGAATTTTTCAAAGACTAATGCGCGTTTTGGAAGGTACAAAAACCACAAAAACGACCGTTTTGGGCTTATAACTTCTCGGAACCTGCGGCTCGGGACGGCGTACTGCGCAGTTTTACTACATATGCCTAAGAGACACTAGCAATACAGTTCGTTTCCGTGGATCCGACCTACGCTTTGTATACCTCCACTGTAAGTACGGCAGTGTTCATGATAAAAGCTTTCTAGAGTTCCTAGCTGAAATCCCAAGTATGAATGCTTACTGCTGGATTCCTACCGGTGAGGGCCTCAAAATTCTTTGAACGACTAAGAACCGTCGACAAAGCAAGCCGAAAAATTGGAATAGGCGTGCCGGCTGTTCATCCAATTGGACTAGTGATAAGGAGGGTGCACACTGTAGCGTGGTCTAGTTGAATATAGAGCTCAACTATGTCTCATCATTATCTGTAGTCAAAAGCTATCGATAAACAGTCAGCACCACCATCGACCTTTTTTCAACATTCTGTAGCCTATCTAGCGGAATTCATTCAGCAGGACTCTTACAGTAGCCATCCATAAATACGATTTTTGCCAGAAAATCTGAAATGGTGTTCATCCTGAAGACTGCCTTCAAATCCTAACCTACCCCAGGTCCATGTCCCCGTGCGACGAATGCCGACTCTCCCATAGCTATGTCTGTGTTTGTCGGTTGCTGAGTGATGGCTGAACAAAGAATTTCAAAACAAACGTTGGAAAACACAAACCGACGGGTGGCCAAGGTCATCTTTGAGCACGCTATGAGTTGGGTGTTTTGTTAGAATTGAAACTTGCTACCCTACGGTATGACGATTCTCCGTCTATATAACACTTCATCCGTGTCTGCTGTGTCTTGTTAGAGGATGGCTAGCTCTGCGTCCAAGGCCATGTACTGCCCAATATACTACAGCTCTTGTCCGGCGGTCATCCTCGAAATCATGACATGTCCAGCCCAGCTGATCTGTGATTGGTTACTCATGGACTCGTGGGTTTGCACTCGAGAATAACTTTAAGCGAATCCTGGGGAAAAGAAGATTGCAGCACAAGAGGGGAACTCGATGTATTAGCACGTTCTCTGGTCGTGGTGTAAATCTTGTCCAGCCGCTTCTCTGCCTATCGTGCCACACCTGGAGCCGAGGAGACGACTTAAATCCTTTCCTGTATGCTGAACGAAAGGGTCATATTGATGAAAATATTTATGTCCATTCTGAGATTCCTCAACAATTCAATATGTCTTTTCCTAGTTCAACTATTATAACACAATTTTCCTACGTTTTGTGCCATATAGTGCTCACTAAGGAAGGAGGCAAAGTGTGGACCTTCCAACGCCAGCACGTGCGCGTCAAGCATCGATTGATCTCGGTTGACTGATCTAGCAGTTTTTGAAGTATTTCGCCTCTATAATTTTATTTGAATAGTAAGAGGGAACAATTCTCTATTATTGGCCACATCCACTCCCCTAGTCAAGGGCTGGAAAAATGTAAAGAGTACTGTCGTTCTCTGGGCCAAAGTTCGGTCCGCACTTGCGGACTAAGGCTATTGCATCATGAGAATCGTGCTGGGACCTCATCGTCCCGGCGCGATTAACCTTTCCCCCAGCAGGATTATCACGTGTCGCATGATGCGACAGCCGTATTCCGCAATCGCGGACCGGAATTCGGCTTAGAGAACGATAGTACAAGTCCCTAATATGTCCAGATTTTGTCAATTATTGCAAGCATTGGACTCGGTGGTAATGGACGTAGTCACCAATGCTCTCCACAGCCGTGAACCCAGCTAATGACGAAGTCGTGCGACTCATGTCAAAGAACAGTACAATCATTATAGAACTGTGGTTTGAAAACTGCCACACCACCATTTCAAAAGAAGTTCGGCAGGTGATACTATCTCGCCGAAGTATCTCCGAAGCTTCGCTGAAAGTCTTGTTCTGCCGAATGGACTCCGGAGGTGGAATAGCTATAGATGGAGAGAGACTCCCACATCTGCTTCTCGCTTACGATTGCGTCTTTTTCGCGGGAAACCCAAAGACCTCGAGCAGGACTACTACATCTGTCACGTTTGCTCAGATTAGAAAAGCAGTTGGCGATATTAAATGGATGAGGAACGACTGTTATCGAACTGGATCTGTTATTGTAAACTTCTTGGAAGTTGAAGAAGTTTCTGAATACGAGCATTTCCGTCGTCTCATGCATTCAAACAATTTGCCAAAGCTTGTATGTGCACGAAGACGCATAGCGGTTTGGTTAGCCTTCAGCACCATTCGCACAGCGTTAACGGATTGAAAGCTTAAAGGCAGTGTTCACGATAAAAATCGTTTATTCTGCTTTTCCGCCTATCTTGAAGACGGTCCCATGCTGATTCCAATGATGTTTTTGGAATCGTACAAGACCTTCTAGGAACGGAGTTATGGTCCCTCAAAAATTGAGCTAGGGAAGCATGATGGACGAGTTGTCCGAGGCTTGTAACTTCCGTCTTTTGCAGCCGATGTATGCGAGCTGACCTGAGTAAAGAGAGAAGTTGAGAATGAAGGGAAGAACGGGGCTATTTATCGGAAACCATCGCTCATCTCACAATCTCGAGCATTCATTTGTTCACGTCGGTGGGCGTGGAAAGTGCATCTAGGGTGTGACGAGCTGACGAGTGTCCGACTTTGGGGCCGTAGGGGACCGTTCCGAGCACATTTTTCGTAGTTTTTTCAACGTTAGAGTTGCAATAGGCCCCACAGCTGCCGATCTCCACCAAAAAATCAGACATGGTTTTCATCGTGGACACTGCCTTCAAGATGAAACGCGTGGCTGACATATTCAACACAACGGTACTGCCTGCGATGACATATGGCAGCAAAACTGGTCCACTACGAAACTAGAAGAACAAATGTTTGCGGTTAGTGAGAGCGATTTTTAGGTACGTCTCTCATTGTCAGAGTCAATGTGAGCGACGAACAACAGTGGCATCTCATCTCACGTATTTACGGTTTCCGCATTTTATTTAGTCTGACGCATAGACCAGGCGGCTGGCCGCGACGTGTCGGCAGCATCACTGGCAAACGGAAAGTCCATCGCGCGCGGCGATCTACCGTCGCAGTCCCATCGATTCACCAGACTAAATTGATTGCGAGGACTTGCACACTAGGTTTGTGGAGGTAAACACAAGCTCATGGTCCGCCACTGGTTCTCTACTAGTCCTCTGATACAGTACATACGCCTTCTCGGCCGAATGGGTATGCATAGGCGACCCGCAAGGGCCCGAATAGAGTTCGCCACTGAAAGGCGCGGTAGCAGTATCGATCACGTGACGCGGCGCGATCTATTGCAGGTTGTCGCGCCTTTGAGCGGTGGAATTCTCTTCAGGCCCTAAGCGGTCATTTATACTCGAGCCGCTGAGCGGCGCGGCGCAGTGCATTACTGTAATATTGATCACGCGGCGCGGCACGATCGATGTTATAGGATTGCAATGCGGCGGTAATGACGTATCGAGCGCTTAGGGATCGTTTATACTTCTGCCGCCGAGCGGCGGCACCATAACGATTTGCTGTGTTTGAGCGACGGTAATGACGTATCGAGCGCTGAGCGATCGTTTATACTTCTGCCGCCGCTCTGCGGCAGAAGTATAAACGTTCCCTAAGCGCTCGATACGTCATTACCGCCGCTCAAACACCTACCACTCCACTCCGGTTGAACGGCTCAGCGCAAATCGTTATGGTTTTCGGTTGACTTGCGCTCATCTGTCAACAGATACCGAAGTCAAGTCGCAGAAGCTGAGGTAAGTTACAAGGACATATAAGGAGCTTAGCAGAAAGAGGTACTCGGCCAGTCTGATGATGCAAGTGATCACACGCGCTGGCTGCAGGTGTGGTCTAAAATTTTGCCATCATCCATGGAGATCACTGTGAAGCACCGATCGCGATTATATAGTTTACGACAAGCAAATGGTAAGGAATATGATACTCATTTCTCAAGATGACCTGCATTTGGCGGGAGGTAGGGTATAACAATTGGTTGAGTTTGAACTACAGATGATGGAGGTACTACTGAGAGCTGCTGCTGCCGTTGGAATTCTAGTTGTTGAGCCTGTAAACAACTCAGTTGGATAAAGATATTTGGTTTCAGTCTATCTCATTTATTTCAGGTTTTCATGAAGAAATCTGAGATTGCTTATTGAACTTTTGGCTTCAAAAACTACCTGAATAGACTCATTGTGTCTTCTCATCTCTTCGGCGTGCTTTTCACTGGCTTTGATCTGTTCCTCCATCTGTGAGTGCAGCTTCGCCGTAAAAAACTCGTTTTGAGCTTTTAGCGATTTCTCCATATCCTTCAGCCTCCAGTCAAGTTGCTTGCCTTAAAGGCAGCGTACACGCTCGTAAACGTAATCGAGATAACTACGGAATTAGAATGGTATGGCACCGAACACAACGCTCACGCATTTTGAAGCTTCAAAAACAACCGACAATGACGCCACAGGAGTGGGAAGTTGGCCCCGCCCCTGTATCTGCCCGTCCCCTGTATTTGCGTCCTCCCTCAAAACAGGGCTGCTGGGCCATTCCCACCGTCGGCGACGTTTTTAGGTGGTGGAATAGGTACAATAAGTAAAGCACGCTCATCGATGACGTTGGAAATGGCCTCAGCATCCGTGTTTTGGAGGAGGCGGCAAATACAGGGGGCGGGCAGATACAGGGGTGGGGCCAACTTCCCACTCCTGTGGCGTCATTGTGGGTTGTTTTTGAAGCTTCAAAATGCGTGAGCGTTGTGTTCGGTGCCATACCATTCTAATTCCGTAGTTATCTCAATTACGTTTACGAGCGTGTATGCTGCCTTTAATAAGTAGCTACTGTCGTAAAGAACGAATCTTCACAGAGGACTACAAGCAGCTACTTTATATTACACTGTGCTGGTCATCACTTGAAGTGACCACCATGATTCTGTATTCGCTGGAATTCAGGTAACTAGGTAGGGAGCCTCGCAGGGCCAGCCCCACCATTTAAAGGCATCGTACGCGCTGAAGACCACTCATTTTATTTTGAATCACTGGCTAGGCCCGCCTGAGCACGTGGGTAGAGTTTTTCGGGTCACCGACGCATCATTGGGAAGATATGGGAGATCGAATGCCTCGAATTCCGCCAAAAGAGACCGGCCTTCCGACAGCCATGTGGCCTCAAATAAGAAAAGAAGGTAGCTTTTCAACAAATGATACATCAACTTCCACTCATTTACGCGATATAGCTTGTTGAGAAGCTTCTTTCTTTTTCATTTTATGCCGCATGGCTGTCGGCCTCCTTGGTGGAATTTACAGCATTCGATCACCCATATCTTCCCAGTAATGCTTCGTTGACCCGAGAAACTCTACCCACGTTCTCAGATGGGCCTAACCAACGATTCAAACTCAAAAAACGGTGAGTGGTTTTCAGCGCGTACGATGCCTTTAAAAGATGATGAATATTTTATGGTCAATTCTGGTTGACTGTCAACTGGGGATTTTTCGAAGCGCTGAATGCGAATCTAGGGTCTGTCTGTCACTAGACTTAGGGTTACTTTAGGTTACGGTAGGCATAATGCCTTTTAAAGGCAGCAGACACGCTCGCAAAAGTTGTCGAGATAACTACACTAGTGGGGTCGTGCAGGCCCTAGAAGAGCCCTCACGAAGTTGCAAGCGTTGAAAACGAATTGAAATGACCGTATTTGAGCCGTATTGAGTCACCAAAACATCCTTTCTCCGCCCACCGATACGGGCTCCGCCCTTCAATACAGATATTCCATGCTCGATGACGCTCATTTTGGATCACTTTTTAGGCTTCTAAGGGCGTAAGCGTTCCAGAAAGGGCTGTACGAGTACATAAGCGTCGTTATCCCAACAAGTTTGTCGCTAGCTCCGCTATTTCAGCCAATGCGGTACAACTCGTCCACTTTCAGACCAATATAGAACGAGCCTTTATATCTTCATTTCAGTCGATTTTTTTTTCGGTTTTTTCGTTATTTCTGAATACTAACAGCTTCAGAACTTCAATTCATTCCATAAAGTTGATATAATTTTTGAGCGTGTCTGCTGCCTTTAACTGGCGTTACCTTCCTCAAAGGCAGCATACACGCTCGCAAACGTTTTTGAGATAACTACGGCAATCGTATGGCTCAGAAGACAACACCTACGCATTTTGAAGCTTTACAAACGATCTACAATGACGATACATGAGTGAGAAATTGGCCCCGCCCCTGTATCTGCCCGCCCCCTGCATTTGCATCCTCCTACGAAACAAGAGTGCTGGGTCATTCCATCCCTTGTCGATGTATGTGATTCAGGTATTATACCTATTATAGCACCCTCAAACGTCGCAGGTGGTGGGAATGACCCACCACCTCTGTTTTGGAGGAGGACGCAAATATAGGGGGCGGGCAGACACAGGGGTGGGACCAACTTCTTACTCGTGTAGCGGCATTGTGGGCAGGGATGTGCGTAATAGAAATTTTGCAATTCGTTAGTCGTTAGTCGTTCAACCGACCAAAACCCTCGTTAGTCGTTAGTCGTTAATCGTTAGTCGTTAAAAATCTAGTCTTTGAAAATCAGCACTGATGAGGCAGAAAAATTTCTTAGAAGAAGAAAAAGTAAGGAATGAAAAAATGCTTGTTCTACAAAACATTCATGGCTATTGAACACACAAAGCATTCATCGTTAGAGAACCTGATTTAAACTCTGAACCAACATATACATAATTAAAAAGATGAATGAAAACCTAATACTCAAGGGCACGTGTTTATAGATTATGCCCTTTTTAATGAAAGTAGAAGCCAATATGAGAAACGGAGAGATTTATCGGTTGAACTCTTCGGTTTTTTCCATGCGTAAATTTCAGCCACTGACGATGACTAAAATTTGGAGAACGCGCCCTCTACCATCCAATTATCGGATAACAGTTCCCGATAATGCGCAACTGTGACCTGCAGGCACAACCCGATATAATCCATTACATGGCGAAGTGCACAAGACCCCGATTTGTTGCGGGCGGTCGCATAGCGGTAATTGCAGACCGATAGCGATAGTACAAGCGGCTGCTCAGTAATCGCCGCAACGCGACCGTCTGCTGCGAAGTAGGGCGTGTAACATGCGAACAATCTCTCCTCTCGCATCTGCAACTGCCAATACTCATTTTTGCTTAAGTTCCGTTAAGTTTTATGCCTGATGCTTTGAAGAGCTGCCTCCTGCATAACGTTATGCTGAAAAAGACATTCCAGAAAATAAATTCTAGGTTTTCTTGAGACTTCTCTGTTTTGGAACCGCGAAACTTTCGGTTTCATAGTAAAAATAAAAAAATTCTCCGTTCTCAAACTGCTTCGCACACCAGCGTTAGTATTAGAATATCGTTGTGTAGAAGCATTAAGTACCTCGGATCGCTAAAGCCTAGCGTAGTCCTCGTATCACCTTTGATGCCTTCTGTTAAAATCTCCGCTGGAGCCGGTCAGTGTCGGAACCGGTTCAGTGAGCCTACCATAAAGTCGCGCGATTGGCACGAAGTCGCAAAAGTGCGCAACGTTCGGTTGGGGTCATAATGTGGGTTCTCCAGATCTGCGAAGCAGTGTCAGTAGAAGTAATAAATGCTGAAGGCTATGTTTATTTTGTACCTTCCCCTCCGAAAACCAACAGGATTGTGTCAATCCTGATGCAATCCCTGGATTGGAGCGCGATGTCAATGACTATTGATTTTCTAACGAAATTTGGGATTGCTTACGAAAATATTTTCAATTTCGTTAGTCGTTAGTCGTAACACCCAAAAAGCTCGTTAGTCGTTAAATTCGTTAGTCGTTAGTCGTAATTACGCACATCCCTGATTGTGGGTCGTTCTTGAAGCTTCAAAATGCGTAGGCAATGTGTTCTGAGCCATACGATTCTATTTCCGTAGTTATCTCAAAAACTTTCACAAGTGTGTATGCTGCCTTTCATAATTCGAAGATCGAAAAATGGATCTCTAATTTTTGTTCCCATATAACACCCACCTTGAAATTTTGAGCCAAATCTGAAACTTTGAACAAGCTATCGTATACCTACCGTAACCTACCGTGATCTATTGAAAATCGACAAACGGGTTGCAGATTCGTGCTCAGCACTCCAGAAAACCCATACAGAGAATTTTTGGGTCTTACCTATCAACCGATTTCGGAAATCGTCAAATGTCTATCGATTTGCCATCAGATTTTCCCACGATAGGAAACTTTGAACGGGTCAGGTCGAAGCTTCGAAAAATCGAAAAATAAACCCCAGATTCGTGATCAGAGCACCAAATAACCCACCTAGAAGGATTTTGAGTGAAGTCTGGAACATTTTTGAAACGCTTTCAGAGCCCTATAATTGGTATAAATAAACGCCCAACCGAAAATCCGTACAAGTCCAAAACGCTGTCATTCAGCACTAAGTTTGGAAAATGTGCCTTCACTCAAGCTTTGTTCAGGAGGTAGTTTTGGGCGCTGAACACAATTATAAGATCTGTTTCCGGAATTTCCGAAGACTAATGCGCGGTTTTCGATAGAACAAAGGCGAACAACAAACAATTATAGGCTTCTAGCCTTCTAGGAAATCTGTAACTCATGGATCCCCAGATTATTCTTCAAAAAACTGAGGAACCGGTTCAGCTACGTACTTCAATTAACCTTTCATTGAACTTTTTAGCCAAATTCGTCCGAGAACTACAAACGTCACGTTCAGCTCAGCTGCAAGAAATACGAAATTTGAACCAAAATTTTATAACTTTCTTCGCAAATGTCCTTAGCAAAATCCGAGTTCAGATTCGAAGAAAGCGTGCCTGCGTTGACTAGAAAACACTCATTAGCTTTCCGATCCGGAGGAACACTATGCGAGGTTCCCTAGTAAGCAGAGACATAGGAAGAGATTGTGGCTTCTCAGCTTCCGTGACACGTCTACTCGAAGCAAGCGGACTAATGACAATGACTCACTCTCTTTACGATAGGCGTAAACAGCATATCCAAGTACAAGCACGGAGAGAAGGAGCACCGCAGCAAGGACGCCAGTCACCAGCCAGCATGTTGAACCAAAGGCTGCTGTCTTTGAGCCGCCTGGAAGTCCTTACACATAGATGATTGATACGGAATCGTTTGACGCGATGGTGTTTTCTGCAGACGGCACGGTGGCGCCCGGCCGCGTGAACAGACTATACCCATCCGATGAACTATTTTGCAGAGAATGTAAATCATCGACTGTTGGGGATATATGTAGTTCATGGCAGGTGGTTCTATTACAGACGGTCCCTGGACGTCAGAATTTAAAGTCAACATACAAACGGGAAATCGTGCCTCATTCCTTGATAGAATTAGAGGATGATAAAGGCCCCATAAAACTCTCAATTACATTCACATGTCAGCTGTGTCCATTGAGGAAGATAGTCTTCCGAAAGTAGGCGCGCTTCGGAGTCAAACGGCGCAGAGGAACATACAGTTCACTTCCGCACTGCCGTTCAGTCCGCAAAGTGCATGCTGATTGCGAAATCGTGCTGCGGCGCAGTTGCGAGCATCCTCAGACAAGGATGTGAGAACACGGCGCTTTTCGCCTTTGGTGCCCAGGTGATCCCACCGCCCGGGTAATCCCACATCCCTGTCTGAGGATACTCGCAACCGGACCGCAGCAAGATTTCGCAATCAGCGTGCACTTTGCGGACTGAACAGCAGTGCGGAAGTGAACTGTATGATGTGAGCAATCGTCCTGATTATTGTGGTCCCGCGCCTGGGTCCCCACTCATTAAAGGCAGTGTTCACGATAAAAACGGTCCTCGAGCTTTCATCGAAAACCGGTGACTGAAGACCTGTCCGTACCAGAAACGAAGAAAAAAGCGAAGAAAAATGCTCGGAATAGCGCAAAATTGAGGTTGTGATTATTGCAACGATTTTCAGCGTGGACGAGTTCTGCGCGAAGTCAAACTTCAGTGAATCAAACAGAACATAATCATGAAAACCCTCGAGAGCAACCGAAAAAAACAGAGGTAATGAAGGGCAAGAGGCTTGGAAGGAAGAGGCAAGGATGGTGAGTGCAGCCAGCCGTCCGTGGAAGTGGCATTGATTTTTCTGATATTGAGCAAAATGGGTGGAGCGGCTGTCTTTGGCAATTAGCCATTAAGCACGCCTATATCCCCGGGAACTCGTCACAAGGAAGGCAGACGGCTGCTTTTGGGCGGATTGGCTTTCCAAACTGGCCATTTTGCCCTCCTTTTTGGAGATTCCTGGCCAGTTTTTGCTGCTTTCTTCGACATTATTACCCCCAGCATCTGCCAGCATAGTGTTTCATACTGAAAATTCGAAAATGAGATTTATCGTGAACACTGCCTTTAGTTGCTAATCATACTCCTCAACGCCAGCGCGTCAGGCGCGGTATACTCGAGCTTGGCGTTGGAGCATGAATTCTTCCCTCCACGAGCGTAACGCACGTGACCCGCATGCGAAAACCATGAATACTCCGGCGGCGACGCTATGGTGGACCGTAGTAGGATTGATCTCAAATGTGCCGCGCAAGCGAATTCACCAAAAATTTCGGTACAAGCGTCATCGCCATGGCGGAGCTGTCTCGTGCTTGACGCGCAGACGAGGAGTTAGTCCATTCATACGCCCGCGCATCACGCACTGTCATTGAGGAGAATAAATAGCCTCTCAGGAGCTTGCTTTCCTATTATCAGGATAATTCGGGACGCAAAGATAAGAAGTCTTTGAAAACTTAGCAAGGTGGCAACATTATGTAATGTAGGAAAATTGAAATCGGAAATTATCGTTTATTATACTACCAAAGGCAGCATACACGCTCAAAGGTGATCACGATTCTATAAGAAAAATCCAAGGTTTGGAGCTGGTGTTATTTGAACTTGACGAAAAAGCCGTCGAAAGCGTGAAACAAAGAAGGCAAATAAAAAACTAACGGGTGGTTTTCGTATTGAAATGGAAGCGGATAGAAGTTGACACCGCAGCATTACATTTGGTTCAAATAGCAAGGGTAGAATGGTTGAGAAAGGAAGCCTTAGACTGTTGTGACCAGTACTAAAACGCTTATGTTGTTGGATGTATCAGAACTAGCCAAAGGAACCGTTTTCGAGCGAGAACACTTCGAGCGATTTCGTATTCAGGGGCAGGAACTTCAAGAAGGTGGATGGAGACTGTATGCTTTTCTGACCCAATATAGCCCAAATACGGTCATTTTGACTCGTTTTTGACGCTTCCAACCGCTTGAGCGCTTTATTAGAAACCGTATGACCCAGTTAAGGTCAACCGCTTTTGCAAGCGTGTATGCCGCCTCAAAAGGCATCGTACGCACAGAAAACCACTCACCGTGTTCGATTCGCATGATTTTCTGGGCCCACCTAAGAACGTAGGGAAAGTTTGTTTGGTTGAAAACGCCTTACTGTGAAGACAAATCAGGTCGAATGCCTCAAATTCCGTCAAAAGAGACCGGCCGTCCGTCATCTAAAGTCTGTTCGAGATAGACTGTCCTCCCACGCGGTTCGCGAGCGCGTTGATCGGCCGTCGCCAGTGCATTTTTCGGACCTGTGAACCGATTAGCAGAAATCCAAGACAAATAGTGAATAATATTCCAGTCAGCTGTGTCCGAGTCGTCTAAAGAATCGCCCGAAAAATTCCTTCGTGGCGGCCGCTCGACATGCATGCCGAAATTGTTGGCGGACAGTCTCATTCAGACAGACTTTAGCACAATTTGCTGTCAGCTATCGTATACGCCGAACTGATCAACAATTGATACAGTACAACTGAGGGCAAGTTGATGGAATATGCTATACGATTACGTGAAGGATGACTTTTCTACGCACATCGGTTTCATTTCATTTCGAGATCGTTGGTCAGAAAAGCGATCTCTATCGACGCTTCCTTCCTCAGGAGTCGATTGGGATAGTTTCGGTCTGAAAAAGGAGTTCTCAGTGATTTTTTCGCGGCTTTTTTTTTGTTTTATAGGGTACTGGTGCTCTCATTATTTATGGGAAACTCAAAAACGAAATCCATCGTGTACGATGCCCTTAGGTTTCTTAGACCTCGATGTCGTTCTCAAAATACATGAATACGCGAAATTGAGGAGGCAAACTACGAAATGCCTTGACTTGTTTCAAACACTGGATAGAGAAGAAGTAATGCAAACACACTTGAAATAATATAAACTAACAAATTTGAAGCAAAGAAAATCTCGAATGACGATTAAAAGAGACCACTTTATTTTCTGTTAGTGAACGAAGTGAAAGGGTGAATATTGCCAAACGCCCTTCTCCGAAAAGAGTCCATAAACCTATTGCATAAATTTTTTGGTATTTGGGTACTAGCTCTCACTCACAGTCAGTTATCCATGTTATGGTGTTAAGTTCGTCATGTTGAGTGCACTTGCTAACATTCCAGTTTAAATACTTCCACCAGCTGAGATCGGCAATCGACATTCAGTCTAGGAGCGAGGAAGAGAAAGATGCTCAAAAGACACACGCTGAACCGATGGTGTCATGGAGACAGGAAGCGCCCGAAAACCACCCAAAAATGTGGCACTAGCCGTTGCCTAGCGGAAAGTTAATTTTTCCTGCAATCTTATGCCTCACGGAATATTTCTCTTAGAAACCAAGAACGACCATACCTTCTACGAAGGAGTTTACCGTCTCGCATAGAGGTTGAGCAAGTCGTTCGAGGGCAGAAAAGTCTATGGCAGTCAGGCGAACTGACGTAGCTGATGGCTCAAATCGTGCCTCATCTGGAGAAGGACCTCCGACCGTAATATAGAAAATATGCAGCGGAGATTTCGGCGAGAACAAGATCTCTTGGCTGAGCTGAAAATTCAATGGGTAAGGAAGAAAGTCGATGAATCGTGCGCATCACCAGCAGAAGAGTTATCGAACAAGGTGCGAACCTTTTCTTGAAGTCTGTATTTGGCGCTCGAGATGACTACAACCACGTCCGGTATCCATTTTCTGTTTCCCGTCTGTAGAGCCTCTCCAGCCAACGAATTAATGCTGGCACGTGGAGTGCACCGACTCTTGTCCGAGAGCACGTCGCATGGAACATATGCAACCTGCTAAATATACTCTTTCAAACATGCAACTTTATGGGAAGCGAAAATGATCTGACACTGACCTCAAGCGCGTTTCGAGCTTCTGCATTGTTCATTACCTGGCCCAAACCGAACTCTTGCTTTCCTTTCGGGGTGAACTGGGACATAGCGAGTTGTATTTCTTCTTCCGATATTTTCATGTTTGAGAGCGTCTGAACGCAGCTTTGGGTAAGAGAAAATTGATCTAATGAGGGATATAAATAGAAATCAAGACAACCTCCATTTTCTCGGAAACACTTACCTGAGTGATGAAGGAAACTTCTTTCTGGAACTGAAACTGATCGACAGACAAAGTGCCGTCGATGAGAAATGCAACGTCAGACGGGGGCCATGCGCAAGATTTGACATTTGTAATGAAAAAAGCCACCAATAATCCACTCTGAAAATGGATGAAGGATTGAGGTCTGACCGGGAAAGTCTGTCCACCCGCTAGGGACGTTTTGGACTTGTGAATCGATTAGCAGGAGTATCAGATGAATAGTGAACAATATCCGAGTCATCTGTATTCGAGTCGTAGAAAGGCCTGTTCGAAAAATGCCTTCGTGACCGCTCAACACGCACTCCGATCGCGTGGGCGGATAGTCTCATTTGGAAAGACTTAACATTGTGCATACCCTGAGGGTGAAATAGAAATATACCCTACCAGTAATCTTTCGCTCAGACAAACTTGATGCATTTCCTCATTGGATCACGTCACCGATTTTCTTTGACGTTTAGTCATCTGAAAATTTATATTGTCATGTTGACCTTTGTTTTCGACAACAAAAATCACAAAACGCGAGCAGGAAGACAGAAAAAAATCGATCGAAAGCAGGAGAACTACGAAACAAAAAAAAACGAAAAAATCAATGAAAGTGTTCGATGCATATCAGCTGTATGTACGCTCTATTTCGGAGGCAAATTTAATCAGTTCCTTCGCGTGCTTGTGCGGAGCGATGGAGATACATCGACAAAATGTGGAGGAAAAAAAAGACGCAGCATGCGCGCACACGCACGCGATCGGCAGCTGTGAATTTCACTCAGAACTGGAGGATACACACAATAAAGCTTGAAGGTTTTGTCAAGAACGCATGTGGCTACGCTTTCTCGCGAATTTAGCGCTTCGCGCATGCACACGAGGAACATTGTAAATTTTGCCTCGAAATGGAGGGTAAGCGTCACCAAATTGAATCCATGTTGAAAGGTAAACTATCTTATTAAAGACTTCGCTTTGGCGATCCCCTTATAAACCTACCTACTGGCAGACTACATATCTGATAGAAGTGATCCAGACATACTGCAAACGGTTGGCACGTGGAAGTTCTAAAATTCGAAATCCTTGTTACTCGAACAATGAAGTGTTTAAGAAAACATTGGTAAAAGAAGGAGCAGAAAAAGTTGTTGTTGTCTACGAGTACGTTCAAAAAGAAGCCCAAAGAGGTGAAGGTGTCTGATGAATAACTCACGTCCAAAATGTGCATGTGGTTGCCGTTCAGTGGTAACCAAGGTCTCCCCACAGCTCGTCTCTTTGCCATAGCATTACGAAAACTATTGGCTTGAGTCAATCCGGATGCTTGCGAGAGACGAGAATAGACACAAAAGCAACTTACAAGGAATCACTTTGGCTGTTTTGTGCGATTCAGTGGATGAATTACATATATTGATAGCATCATGATTTCTTGGGGTTCTAGCATCACACAATGCCACTCGTACAGTACCGAGCTAATTTTTTTGCATAAAAAAGCGTTTTGCGGCGTTTTTTGCTCTCACAAAGCGCAGTAACTCACTTCAAAGTTGACGAAATCAGTTTTTCAGATAGTTTTCGTCTTCATCTCAGTGAGGCGAATGTAATGGTATCTGTAGAAAGCCCTTATAACTCCGGCATTTTGTTGAAAATCATGTATTTCCTTCTCGAATTCACCTCGACCACAGGTCAAAACATGCCAGATTTTTGCTATCATGACCGTCTGATCAGTTCATAATGAGGGGTTCAGAGGTGCAAATATGCAATTTTCGATAAGCATTTGAAGTTGAATCAATCCTTTTGTACTCCATCGTATGGAACTAAATGAAAGCAATCCAGAAATGACTTCAGAATTGAAATTGGACCACTTCGAAGCAAGTTATGGCGTTGCGGCGCTCTGTGAGAGCGAAAAAGCCGCAAAACGCTTTCTTTGCAAAAAATTTGCTCGGTACTGTAGGTTTTGCTCAGAATGCATGCAGCTGCGTTTTGTGGGTTTCTGCACCCTCTTTTCAAAAACTCCGTTCAAATTGAACTTTTTCGGATCCTGATTAGACGTATTGAAAGCTATGATTGCTAAGGTTGAAGCATCAATGAAAGTGTTTTTGAGTTAAATCGTGCAACCACACTACTGCTCGTAAGATTTGGTCAGAAAGCAAGCGACGTCGGGTTTTCGCGTTTTTTTTTCGCCTTTTATGTATAACTCGCTTCAAAATCAACTTTGAGCGAAACTAGGAAGATAATCATGATCCTGGTGTTCAGGGCTACCTGATGGTATAGTCGTTGAGGGGTTTCGTTGAGAACTATACAGTTCCACTTCCGCACTGCCGTTAGTCCGCAAGTGCGCTGATTGCGAAATCGTGCTGCGGTGCGGTTGCGAGTATCCTCAGACAGGGATGTGGGATCACCCGGGCGGTGGGATCACCTGGGCACCAAAGGCGAAAAGCGCCCGGGTGATCCCACATCCTTGTCTGAGGATGCTCGCAACCGCGCCGCAGCACGATTTCGCAATCAGCGTGCACTTTGCGGACTGAACGGCAGTGCGGAGGTGAACTGTAGAAGTTTCGGAATCAGCCAGGTTTGTAATTACGGTACCGTGGCGGATGGAGCTTTATTGTCTCTGTCTGTGTTTCCTCGCATCTGCCGTATATAGAGAGCTGGTTGATTGTTCAATTTCCATGAGTCTCAACGAAACCCAGACGGTGGGTTTACCATTGGCTAGCCTTCAACGGCTGGATCATGAATATCTGCCTAGTTTCGCTCAAAATAGCATTTGAAGCAAAAAAGATGAAAAGGACGCCAAAACCCGACCTCGCTCGCTTTCTCACCAAATCCTGCGAGCGCTAGTGTAGGTAAAGTGTGCCCGAATAAGAATGGCGGCCCACGTGGCCGGCGTGCTTGGCAGGCGGCCGTCGCATGTGTCGCCCTCGGACGAGTGTTGGATTTCCACGACGGCCGTCCTCTCTCCCCCCGTCTGCCGAGCTGATTGATCGGCGCAGTGCTTGCTGCCAGCCGGTGCCGGCCCCGTTCGTAGTCGATGGCGGTGGGGACTTTTCGCGTGCTCGTCCGAGAGCAGCGAACGCGACGGCCGCGTGCCAAGCACGCCGGCCGCATGGGCCGCCATTATCATTCGGACGCACCTTATGCATTTCAACCATAAATCGTGGCTCTGTTTATCCTCCTTTGAAAGAGCCGAACCTGGACGAACGACACAGTCAAAGCACGCTCGCCCCGCGCCGCTTCTAGGAAGTTGCGCGGGCGGGCTCATTGGCCGATCGTGCAGTTTGAAAAGGATAAATTTGGATTCTTTAGATTTTTTGGTAAGCTATATACCAGGCCGTCCAATAATTCCTGTCCGAAAATTTTCAAAATTCTATAATTTTCCTTAGAAGTGTTATAATATCAGGCAAGTGTAAGAAACTTCTAGAAGGTTCTCCAAAGTTCTACGCTAGGGGTATATAAGGCGCAGTCGCCGCGTCTAGCTACCAGTACAATCTAAAATGGACCAAGGTCGAATTCGTACGTTCGTGTACTACGAGTGGCTGCTGGGCAAAGACACGGGCACCGCGGTCGCCAACATCTGCAGAGCGTGCAAGGAGGATGCAGTGTCCCAACGCACAGTCCGACGCTGGTTCAATCGTTTCGAGAGCGGCGACACGAGCCTCGAGGACAGGGAGCACAGCGGGAGGCCTTCTACGGTGGATGATGACGAAGTCCGTCGCTGCATCAAAGAAAAGCCGGAAGCCACCACACGTGAACTGGCGAAAACGCTCGGCTGCAGCAAGTCCACCATCCAAAATCGACTCAACTTACTCGGCCACCACAAAGTTCTGGCCCGTTGGATCCCCCACCGTCTGACGGACGCCAACAAGCAGAGACGCGTGGCCGTCTGCCAGTCCCTCCCCATACGTCCGCATCGCAAGGAGTTTCTCGAGGACCTGGTCACTGGGGATGAGAGCTGGGTCCTCTACGACAACGTCGCCCGCCGTGCAGTCTGGATCCCGCGCGGAGAAGAGCCGCCGACGACGCCGAAAGCCGACCTGCACCAGCTGAAGATCATGCTCTGCTGCTGGTGGGACACCAAGGGCATGCTGTACTTCGAGCTGCTCCCGCAAGGCAGGACGGTCACCGCCTCCATATACACCGATCAGCTCGAGAAACTAGCCCCCACCATCCGAGACGGGCCTCGCTCCACCTGCTGCACGACAACGCGCGCCCCCACGTGGCGAAGGAGACCCAGCAGAAGTTGGCGACGCTCGGCTGGGAGACGGTTGCCCATCCGCCGTATTCCCCGGACCTCGCCCCCTCCGACTACCACTTGTTCCGCCCGCTAAAGCACCATTCCGCCGGAAGAAAATTCACCAACTACGACAACCTCAAATCCGACATTGCGGACTTCTTCGAGTCGCAGACCCCGGAGTTCTGGGCGAAGGGCATCGGCGACCTGCCCAATCGATGGGCCACTGTTGTAGATATCTGTGGTGATTATATTGTTGATTAGACTTGTTTTTCAATAAAGTTGAAAAAAATCAAAAATGTTGAAATTTTCGGACAAAAATTATTGGACAACCTGTTACGTTTTGTTAATGTATTCAACTGCCTAACCTTGAAGGAAAGCTTAATACAGGTATTGGTGCTATAAAATTTTAAATTGCACAATGTGTTCCCAATTAGTGAAAGAACTAAAAAAAATTATTTATGACCGCATGAGCCAAGTAAGAGGGAGAGTAAACTATTTTTCAACTTCTCCATGAGTTTACAAGCGACTACTATGACTCAGTCTCAGAAAGAATTGAAACAGGTTGCGAACCACAATAATTTTGAATTTTTACATTTGAAGTAGTTGCTCACCACGTTTTGACCATGTTTAGCGCAATGAGCACATTATGTGCGAATTGGTTGGCCTCAAACCATGGCTAAAACGTGGTTATCGTTTCGTGAGTTCCAGCCTAGAGGTGAGTCCTTCACAGAACCACAAGGTTCCTATATGTAAAAAACAACGATTTTTTCACGCTATATAGCAATGTCGGCCAAGGTAATAATCAGCTTTCAATGAATATTGTCTAGCTTTTGTAGAATCCCCCACTCCACATTCGTATCGTTCCCTTCCAGTTCAAACGTTCCGGTCAGCACCAAACGACTTCCGCTTGTAAGCGCTCCTTTTTTTTTGAAGGCAGCATACACGCTCGTAAACGTGGTTGGCATAACTACGGAAATAGAATGGTATGCCTCAGAACACAACGCCTACGCATTTTGAAGCGTCAAAAACTACCGATATTAATACTACACGAGTAAGAAGTTGGTCACGCCCCTGTATTTCTCCGCCCCTTCTATTTGCGTCCTCCTTTAAAACAGGGGTGCTGGGCCTTTCCCACCGCCGTCGATGTATGTATGTGGTTTCTTATTGTGCTTACTGTACCACCCACAAACGTCGCCGACGGTGGAAATGGCCCAGCACCCCTGTTTTGGAGGACGGCAAATACAAGGGGCGGAGAAATACAGGGCGGGGCCAACTTCTTACTCGTGTAGCGGCATTGTGGGTCGTTTCTGACGCTTCAAAATGCGTAGGCGTTGTGTTCTGAGCCATACCATTCTATTTCCGTAGTTATCTCAACCACGTTTACAAGCGTGTATGCTGCCTTTAAGTATTCAGAATTCGTTTCAGGCAAGTATTTGTCTCGTTCGATGCTACGAAATTCTCTGTTCCAAGCTAGTCATATATAGAGAAAGGACCAGAAGAACTATTATATCGTGGAACAGTTTATGTCTAACACCTAACAATTGGAGGTACAGTCCGACCTCAGCATTGTTTTTCTGCTTTTCCGCCTATCTTGAAAACGGTCCGACGCTGATTCCAAAGATGTATCTGGAATCGCACAAGACCCCTTGGGATGGAGTAATGGCCCCTCAAAAAGTTAGTGGAGGCATGGTGGACGAGTTGTCCGAGGCTTGTAACTTTCGTCATTTGCAACCGATGTATGCGAGCCGACCTGAACACAGAGAGAGGCTGAGAATGAGCAGAAGAACGGGGCTTATGAAACCAGGGCTCATCTCGCCACTGTTGAGCTCGAAAGATCGTAAAAGGGGCGTGCCAAATAGCAGGTATATATGGAGTAGGTCTACTTTAATTATGAGGAAATCTCAGATTTCGTCCCTGAGCTTGAACTATGCCTTTAAGGCCGCGTGTCCGCTTAAGAGGCCGCGTGTCCACAGTACTCACCCACGCCATGATTTCATTTTTTCGCATCTTTAAAAAACAAAATTCATTTTCTTTGTATCTGGAAGATGCGTACTAAAAAAGCTCATATTATTGGTGACACGTTAAAATTATTACATAAAGGTTGACTCCTAATGTGAATCTCAGTTTCAAAATCGACTGGATTGTTTTATCACCCATTTTGTTCGCGATCTACACAGCTGAGCTTCCACTGTTTTTGGAAGAGACTGGAGTGATTTGCAAACAATTTGCCGACGATGTCAAAATGTATAACAAGATAGAGTCGGTAGGTGATGTCGAAAATGTTCAGGCCGCTCTGGAAAGGATGCTGGAGTGGTCCAATGTTTGGGATTTACAACTCGCTCCTGATAAAACGGTTCACATGAGAATGAGATACTTTAATATTCCGATCACTTACTTGCTTGATGGCCACTCGCTAACAACTGTTTCCAATGTTAAGGATTTAGGCTTTCAGTACGACAATGAGCTTGATTTCTCAACTCACTATCATGCAATCTGTAGTAAAGCCTCAGTACGCACCTTTCATATTTTCAAAGCCTTGTCAACTTGTGACAAAAGGGTCTTAGCGTGTGCGTATCAGGTGTATGTTAGGCCAATATTGGAATCGGGAACTTCAGTATTTCGCCCGTACAAAAAGAGAGACATTCAACTGTTGGAAAGAGTACAAGACAATTTTACTCGTAAAGTTTTCTTGAGACTCAACGGATTCTCCTATGCTAGGGTTCCTGGTGTGCTAGGATTCCTCAAGGAGGAAGCAAGAACTAGGACACGTGGAAATTCAGTAAAAATTTCTTTTGGGATCGCCAGAACTAACCTCAGATTGAACAGTTTCACATGCAGAGCTGGCTCTGCTTTCGCCTCTTTGAAATTGAAGTTTATGGATGTGCCCCGTTCTTCTCCATCTTTTAAACGCAAAGTTTCGAGTATTTTTCTTGCGTGGTAATGTTTCACTTTGCCTTTCGTCTATGTATATTCTGCCCTATTTTCCATGTCTACCTTATGTAGCGTATTAAATCAATAAATAAACAAGTATTTCTTTTGATTTTTCTCTTCTTCTTTGTTGCCTTTAAAGGCAGTGTTCACGATGATTTTCGTTCCCGAGTTTTCCACTCAAAACAAAGCGTTGGCCACCGAGTGTTACAGAAATTACGAAGAAACGGCGAGAAACGCACTAAAACGTCATATTTCAGTGACATTAATCTCTGGCCTGGACTAGTTGTCCGGTTGTACTCTGATGTACTCGGGGGATCGTCCCCAACCCGACGGCCGTGGCCACGTCATTAGGGACTAAACACAACCTTGGTTGGCCGCCGACATGCATCCTCTAGCCCCACCCCTTTGGGAGGGACTCCTTAGCTGGATGTGTTCAATCGATTGCGGGGCGTCCCCAAACCTACGGGCTCACTCAAATGCCCAGTGAACACAGGGAGCATCCCCAAACTGACACGTGGACCAATCATGTGGATCGCCAAAACATCGATTGCAATTCTTCATTTCTCCTTTTGATGATTGCTCATTTTTGTTTTTGTTTTGAATTCGAGAACTTTAGAGCTTTTTGCTTGTACATTTTGTACTTTTGAAGTTTTATTGGAATTCACGCAGAGCTTGTCGTCTGATAGGAAATTTAGCTTATTTTTTCAATCACCATTTTTAAGGGAGACCTTTGATGGCAGAAAAGCAAGAAGTGGCAACCAATTTCTGCAGTATTTATCTAGAGCACAAAAGGACAGACAATTTATCAGGTAATATTTTAAATTTTTTTCCATTCATGTTGCACTGGGGCACTCTCGTCGCAATGATGGCTGTCTTATCATCGTATTTTTGCGGTAAATCCGCGGCAAAAACGCGGCACGCCTCTTCTCATATTTTTTTCGTTTTCCGGTAGTTTTTTCGGCAGTCATTGGGTAGTTCTACGGTGAATTCGCGTTATATTCGCAAAAGTTCCCTACCTAGCGATAGTTTTTTTTTCCAATTTCTCGGTAAAATTCTGGTTCGCGATAGATTCTTGGTAGCTTCCACACAATTTCTTCTAGAGCAGGGCTCCATGAGGAGCCTGCAAGACAAAATGGAGAAGTAGTGCTTGTAAAAAAGTGTGCTAGAGGTCTTAGAGGGTTGGAGGACTTCAGAAGGAGCGTAAAAGAGGTCTCATAAAGATACCAGGTCTTCAGAAGCAGCCAAATAAAACGGCAACTGGAAGAGCTGCCGCTGCTTATAGTATGTGCCAATGATACGGTTCGCCCATGCAGTCAGCCTGCATGATGAGCGGCGGGCGCGAAGACATTTTCTCGGACGTGTAAATCGATTGGAGGAAAAATTAGACAGATAGAGAATAAAATCCCAGTTAGCTGTTTGCAGCCGTGGAAAGGCTCTTACACCGACCGCGTGGGCGAACGGGTTCATTCGAACTAACTGCACATTTTTCATGCTGCGTTATCTGAGTTTCCCACTCGAAAAAAGGGCTGGCTGACAAATGTGGCAGGAACCACGAGGAAAAGACGAAAAACTCATTAAAACGCCTCATTTCAGTGAAAGAATTGTCTGGCCTGGACTAGTTGTCCGGTAGGATGAATGAGTTCTCGGCGGTCGCGACCGCTGAATGAAGGTGAAGGACTATATGTTATGCAAAACAGCATTAGGTAGGATCCAAAAATTAGAATGGAGCAACAAAGCTGTCAAGTTTTTGAAAGAATTCCTTCGTCCCCACAAGCAGTTCCACTTAAAGGCAATGTTCACGATGATTTTCGTGCCTGAGTTTTTAAAATAAAACAATGCGTTGGCCTCCAAGTGTTACCAAAATTACGAAGACACGGCGAGAAACGCACTAAAACGTCGTATTTCAGTGACATTACTTTCTGGGCTGGACTAGTTGTCCGGTTGGATGAACATGTTCATGGTGGTTGTCACCGGTGGAAAATTGGGTCAATCGAAAATAGAGGATGCACAGCAGGATTAGTTAGGGCCCTAAGGAAAGAACGGAGCAATAGATAGTAGAGAATTGAAAGGACGCGTCCACGAAAGGTTTCATTGTCACAACAAACAATTCCTGTGATACTTAAGAGGCGTTTCTCAATTTCTACACCATTTTAGTTCTGCCGAGACCACGCTTAGTAATACAGCGAATAATCTCAAAATTTAATATTATCGTGAACGCGTAGGCTAGGTTCACGATCACCTACGTTTTTCTCCTATCTTGAAAACGGTCCCATGCAGATTCCAACGATGTCTCTGGCATCGTACAGGGCCTTCTGCGAACGGAGTTATGGTCCCCCAAAATTTGAGTTAAAGGCACTGTTCGCGATAAACTTCGTCCTCGAATTTTCCATGACCAACGCTTCTCGTGGCTCTCAGAAGCAGAATAGCGTCGAAAAAACGGGACGAAAAGCTACCCAGGAGCCGCAAAACGGCTTAGAAAAGTGGGCAAACCTCTTCGCTGTGGGCAAGTCCCGCCCCTTTCTGCCCCTCGACGTGAACAAAGGAACATTCGAAATCGTGAGTTGAGCGATGGTTTCCGATCAAAAGCCCCGTTCTTCCCTTTGTTCTCAACTTCTCTTATTACTCAGGTCAGCTCGCATACATTGGCTGCAAAAGAAGGAAGTTACAAGCCTCGGACAAGGTCGGTCGGTTCAAAAACTCACCGATTTGATTGGCCGTGGAGCGCGCGGTCTCTTAAGTGTTAACACGAATCTGCAACCCGTTTATCGACTTTCGATAGATTACGGTAGATTACGGTGGGTATACGTTAGCTAGGCCAATCAGATTGGAGTCAAATTTTCACTTTGGGTGGTATTTGGTACGCTGAACACAATCTTGAGGTCCATTTTTCGATTTACGAAATTTTAAGGTAAGTAACGCCAGTTAAACGGCATTTTGCCTACCGTAACCTACCGTAACCCTAAGTCAGGCGAGGAACAGACCTCAGATTCCGGTTCAGCGCCCTAAATAACACCCAGTTGCAAGTTTTGAGCCGAATCCAAGAACTTTTTTTGAACACCGCAAAAGTTCACGGATGGGTACCCTCATCTCTTTGTAAAGCAATATAAACGCTCTTTTTGGAATCCCCGCTGCCATTTAGGGATTTTCAAGCACGGATCATATGCTTTCCAAATCTCCACGGGATGTTTAAAGCTGTCCCTAGTCAGGGTGTGTTCATTCCATAATTCTGTTGTAAATAGACCTAAGTCAGGGAGTTCATGTAATCTTTTCAGGACTCTAGAAAGCAGTTGACAAATGTAAGGGATGAAGGAAGGGAGCGTGCAATATGCCTCGGAGAGCTTTGAAAGGGGTTCGCAGAACGTCGTGAGAGCTGACAGGGCAGCATGGGCTCTAGAAATAATGCGATAGATGTCTCAAAGAGTAAAGGGGTTTAGGAAAGAAGCTGAAATGAATCGTAGAAAGCTGTTAAATCTCGAGTGAAGCTGCGTAAGAAACTGATAGATTGAATCCATGGAGATAGAATTGGTGTAGAGGAAGGAGGGGGGGGGGCTATTTCTCGGCTATTTCCTGGAAACTGGTGCTTTTAACACAGCCACCAATCTAGAAATGATGCTGCAAACTTTTATTGCCGGTCTTACCTTCATTCACAATTACAGACAACAATACCGTCAATCATAACGAAAATACGCTCATGCAAGGGGAGGCAGTAATAGTGGGTGATCAAGAAACCCGATTTTACCCTTACCTTTCTAGAGTAGGGCGCGGTTCAGCAGACCACGTATTTGGCATCCATTTCGCGGCCAGCGTTATTTAGCGATTATTCTGCAGCTATTTCGCGGCAACCATTATTTGACGGCTATTGTGCGACAAGCAGGCATTTCGCGGCTAATTCTCGGTCAAAACTCACAGAGTTGTTTCTTGTGTAACAATACACATTTCAGAAGAGGAGAGTAGTCGGGAATGAGCCGTCTACCACTGCGCAGTAATGATGAGTGTACGTCGAAGACGGAGCTCATCTTGGCCGAAATCGTTACAATTTAATTTATATTCTTGTTGATTTTCATGTATATTCTCATTTTGGGCACGTTTTTAGCCCTCTCTATTTCACTTTGTGGGACCTGCATTAAATGCAGCCTTCGGGTTGCCCAGGGTAGTTTGCCTTTAATTTGAAGATTTTCTATCCATGGCCGCTGGTTTTCTTGTGAAATCATGAAATATCATTTCTGTATGGCGTTAATCCTGTATATGTTAAACCTGTACCACTGCTGCTTGCAGCTTGTGAGAAGACCTCATTTTCTTCATGTATGAGATTCATACTGTGTTGTTAGCGTTTTTTCAGTTTTTGGTTTTGGATTTGGCTTAGAATTTGTAGGAAATTGCATTGGAAGTAAATTTTTGATGGATTTTGTGTTGATTAACGTTTTGATATGGACTGTGAGGAAATGCGTAAGTCTACTGAGCAGTTTCAGCACAGTACATATGTAGCGACTGAGGAAGCTAGCTGAAAGGTAAGCGGTATGGTAAGCATTTTGAAACCCGGCTCCCTAAGAACGGCTTTACAGAGCCAACTAAGTCCCTGCAAAACTCAGCTTTGGTCCCTCCCAATAACAAACTTAGGAGGGACCAACCAAAACTCAGCTTTGGTCCCTCCCAATTGCGAACATAGGAGGGACCAACCACGGCCAATCAGGTCCCTGCAAAACTCAACCCTGTCCCTCCCAATAGCAAACTTAGGAGGGACCAACTCCGCCCACTTTAGGGGATCGTTCCCAGCTGTCGGTGGGGATGGAATGAGTTTGGGTTGGGGATCGTCCCAAGAGTTCATCAGAGTATGAACATGTTCACGGTGGTTGTCGCCGGTGAAAAATGGGATCATTCAAAAATGGAAGAATAATCCAGGCAAAATAGTACTAGGTAGGGGCCGAAGAAGACAACGGAGCAACGGAAAGCAAATAATTGTAAAGGACGGGCCCACAAATGATTTCATTGTCACAACGAACAGTTCCTGTGAGAGTAAAGAGGTGGGGTGAGAGTAAAGGATTTCGTGACCTTCTGGTGCGTTTTTCTCGATTCCTCCGTCATTTATGTTCTACCCGAGGACCGAATAATCGATTTAGCTATTAATCTCAAAATCAAAGATTATCGTGAACACTGCCTTTAAGATGAATACCCACAGAATACAATTTCCTATAATATTCAATGAAAGACTTTTGAATTCAGCCGTACCACCTAGCACGAATCAGCTCACGGCGCGACAGCACGCGACTGGCAGCGCGCGTCTGTCCAAGCGCTCTACAGCTGCCTAAGAAATTGGCCGCTATCATACTTCCAGCGACGCGACGCGATGTTCACACAGCCCAGGCCGGGATCATACTTTCCGAGACCGACGACGGCGACAGTGCATATGAGACATATCGATTTTCCGTCGACACAGGTGGTAAACACAGCGTCGAGTCGCTCGTCGCTGTAAGTATGATCCAGGCCTTAGGCCTATTTTAGGCGGGGATCATACTTCCAGCTACCAGCGACAGTGCATACCAGGCACATCGATTTTCCATCGACACTGGTGATAAACATTGGGTCGCATCGCTCGTCGCTGGAAATACGATCTAGGCCTTACACTTCCATCGCTGATCGCCGCGATAGGATGTTCCGAATGCGTATCGACGTGCGACGCAATCTAGATCGATGAACGTGGTTATCATCCCATCGCGTCGCGCGGCGATCGAAATCTGAAAGAAGCCTTATCGACTGAAAATCGTCATGCTTGCTACTGAAAATCCAGGTTGAAATATACTTTTTTTTGAAATTTTTGATCACAAAAACTCTTAAACTTTTTTCAGGACCTCAGGGGGACGTAAAAAAATTTTCAAAAATTGTTGATCCAAGGGGGGGACGTGGCTTCGTCGAGGTCCTCGACAACGGTCTGCCTGACCCTCTGCGAGAAGCATGATCCGGCCTATGAAATAGTGTAATCCATGCACCTACCCTACCTACACCAAGGTGTTGTACACTCGGAAGAATCAAATCTTATTTTCTCTGTAGGTAAGCCCTCGGAGTAGAGGAGTAACTATAGCAAGAAGGCATCATGAAATTCTCAATTTTCAGAAGGAAACTATCTAAAAGAATAGCGCAAAAGCTTTTTATTTTTGGGTAAGTTTGCATTATTCGTGTGCTCGGTGTAACTCAATTTTGATAGTTGAAAATGTTTTTTTGATGAACTGAAAGACCTAAATGACCTTATTATATATAAAAGGATCTGAGGATCTTTCATGCCCGCAGTAGCCAGACAAAGTCGGAGGCCTATCAATATCAGATGCTGATTTGTCATAGATGCTTTTCATGGGTCAGGATGTTGGTCGGTTAACAAATGCCGCGTCAGACCCCAGACTCGTTTTCGGCACCCTAATTAAATACAAGTTTTGAGCTAATTCCAAGGAATCTTTTCAAAACACCCAAAGAATGCGTAATACCTTTTCCATAATCTTTAGACGGAGCTTCAAAAACGCTTATAACTTTTTGAAACCAGCGGTTCGGGATTTTATACCACGAAGGTTTACTGTAGATGCTCAAAAGATGCTGACAGGCGGCAGGTCTCAGAAATTTCACTCTTTTCTGAAATTTAGCACAATCAATTTTTTCTTTTCTTTCAGGATGGATCAGCTTGCCTTTGATTAAATAGTTGTTTTTGTTCTTATCTCTGGGTCGTTTTCATTTTGTGTATGTGTGCATTCTTACTGTGTGTGAGTGCTTTTTATTTGTGATTATTTTTTTCGCACTTTTGCCTGATGTGAATATTATGAACATATAACATATAACAATACAATTCGTTTTCGCAGACGTGACAGGCGCTTTAATTATTTCCCTCTGAGATTTCCTGCTTCATTTTCACAATAAATTGGTGCGGTAGCCCGGAAAAAGCCGTTGTTATCACATCATGGAGACAATCGCGGTCTTGACTGTCCTATCGAAACAAGTTCAATCGATAAATTTCAATTTGAAGGCTCTAGTGACTGAGGAAATTCGCTGCATCGCGAGTGCCTGCCAGGCACAGATTCTCAAAGGGTTACTAGTTTACACTATATTTCGGCAAATTGAGATTTTTTTTCGAATGATCGACTTTTCGAATAAATCGAAAATCAGACTTTTCCGAATGATCGACTTTTGGAATAAAAAAGTCGACTTTTTCAATCGATTTGAAAAAAATTTCTACTCTTCCATTCAGCTATTTGAACGGAATGCGAAGACACCCCCATTGAATTTTTCGATCCCGAAACGGCTCCATAACTTATTTTTGCGCTTATTTTAAAATTGGAATGCGAAAAAAGTATAGCTTAAGCAGAATAAACCTAAAAGAATTAACTAGATGGTGTTATCGATGATACCGATGAACTAAGTGGTGAAGGAAATGCGAGCATTGACGAAGAAGCAGCATTAAAGGATTCCGACAGTGATCCAGGGGACCTCATGGAATCCAGTTTCGAGATGTGATGCTCACAATATGGTCTATGATGACTCCTGCTTCTGTGTGCTTCGAGATATTGTGCAGTCTGTAATTATTAGATGTTGAATAAACGGGTAGAAATTAACAGCTGCTCAGTAGTTGGGCTATTTATCGCGAATTGACGAATTCGTACCGCCTGAACAAACAAAAAACGCGGGCAAGCTTATGCTAAGGAAAAAGGGTGCTGAGCAACTATGGAATACGGAAAAATACTAGAACACTGGTAAAACGAGGAAAAAGGCGAAAATAAAAATAATTTCTTGCGTCATGACTCACGGCAAAGGGTTGGTCGAGGAGTGGAAGAGTAAATATAAGAAGACAGTGTAGAATATCAGAATATCGTTGCAGTCGAGTAGCAGCAGAATAGACGAGGAATATGAGGATATGGTTGCAGTCGAGTATCAGCAGAATGGGCGAGGAATACCAGAATACCAGGTCGCAAGGGGTGGGAACTATGATATCGCTAATCCAAATCAGTATCAGGGAGTACACCCGACCAAAGTCGGTGCACCTCGGTGATACCAACTCGGCAAAATGCGTGAGATAAGGGGAGAGGGGAAGGGAACAATTTCGGGAACTCCTTTCAGTCGATGAGGGTAAGACGAAAATTTTTTTGAGAGAAACAAATGTGACTGAATCCTACCAGAACTAGATATTAACGAGTTTTGCATAAATTAAAAAACTAATGATTACATTTGAAATAGAATTTAAAAAAACTTACCGGGTGACTGTTTCGGGAGTTTGGGGAGCAGAAAAGGCGGCCAATACCTAAAATAAAAAAATATGCACAATACAGCAACCTATAACATGGTAAAAGAAGTAGCTGTTACTCTATAAAATTTAAACCTAAGCTTAAATCAAATAAAAAAGAGAAATTAAGAAAAAACAACCTACTTCCCAAATTTCCGGGCGATTGTGGCGTTTCGCAGCTCCGTTAGCCATTCCTGAAATGAAAAACTAATTATCCAAACCTTAGCTCGCATGGAAACATAAAAAATCATTAAAAAACCACTAAGTTAACGAGAAACAAAAAATAAATTAGAAAAACTCACCTGAACAGCTGATCGGCGGCGCTGGATGGCGGCGGCGTATCGATCAGGGGCGGAGCAGCGCCGGCTGGCAAATTGCCAGCCTCTCCTCGCCTGCGCTGTAAACAGATCCTGATAACCGCGCCGCAACACGCTCGCGCAAGCAGCGTGCACATTGCAGGCTGAACGGGTGTGCGCAGTTGCACTGTACAGGCAATAAAACGGCGTAATTCACTTGGTTCCTACGCGTGATGGTGCGGAGCGGAGGTTAGAGACTGAGAGAGCGGAGGGCAGACGGAGGCCCAGGCGTCGCGCGCGCCGCCCGCGCCTCGAATGGTTTGAATTACGACGTTTTATAGAGGGTATATTGTTAATACCTCGTGGGCATCTATAGTAAAGTGTTGTTCACGCGTAGTTTTGAAGCTCGACTGCGTAGAGATTGATCTTCTTTAACCTCTTTATTGCGACGTTTCGGGTCGTAGACCCTTCGTCAGGCTGTAATTCATTACAGTACACTATAAGGCAATTACTCAAATGAAGTGCTATCAGAAACCGATAAGGATACGGCAGCAAAGAGAAAATTTTTTGACCGGGTTGGGTGTTTTTGTTTTTGAAAGCGGTTGCAGAAGACGACCGACTCTAACCCAGGGCTAACGACAAGTGACCGGTTGGGGGACCAATGTCGTGTGGATGGTCACGGGTCAAGTATCACTGCCTAATCCAGATGCGTTGTTAGCAGTCTCAGCGCTTCCTTCATTTCTTCCCGGTTGTTCATGGGCGGTCTCCATTTCTTTATCTCTATCGCTTCTTTTATTTTCCTCTCTACCGTGTCCGAGATGTTTCTATGTAAGACGCTGGCTGTCATTCTTGGTACAGCATCGTCGAGGTGGCGAAGAGTCCGATATCTGGAAAAGGCGCTGCATGGATAGGAGTTTGGTGAGCGTAACTCTCTGGAGTGCTCATCCAATCGAAATCTTAATGGCCTTCCTGTCTCCCCGATATAGAATTCTCCACACATCTCACATTGCACCCTGTAGACCACATCACGTAGTTGACAGATTTTTTCACTTCCTGTGCAATATGTGCAGGCACCTCTGTCACATCGATCTTCGTAGGGTCTCGAGGACGTTAAGAGTTGTCGTAATGAGGGTGGTGGACGGAACACCAGGCGAAGGGGAAGAGAAGAACCGCGGACAACTGTGTTAACATCCCTGGCGAAGGCCTCATTCACGTATGGAAGGACCAGGGCGGTGTTTGACAAAGAATGCCGATATGGACGCCAAGTGTACGGGTCTCTATCGCTATAGCCGTTTTCATGCAGTATTTTTCTTATCTGCCTTTCCGTCGCGTCCTGATTATCAGAGGTCAACTTTCTTGCTGCGCCTACGAAGTTTCTCACGACACTGCTCTTCATAAATAATGGATGACAGCTACGTGAATGCAGTAAAATATTTTTCGATGCAGGCTTAGTGTACCAGGTGTTGTGAACCCGCTGATTGGATACTTTAATCTTGGTGTTCAGAAATGGGAGGTATCCATCAGAACCGGGTCGTTCTGCCGTGAGCTGGATGGCTGCATTTCGGGAATTCAAGCTTGACAGAATATGGTGCAACGTTCCTCGTGATTTGGCCACTATTAGTATGTCATCAATGTAGCGACCGTAGAAGACTACATCCGGTGTAAGGCTACTTTTTTCAAGGTTGTCCATGAACAGTATTGCAAGAAGTGGTGCAAGTCTGTTGCCCATAGCAAGACCACGTCTTTGTCTGTAGATGGTGTTGTTGAAACGAAAGAAGTTGAAATCAACAACTGCAGTGAGGAGTTCTTCAATGTCTTCAGGTTCAAGGCCGAAGAGATGAACATCCTGTAGATGTTGGCGCAATGAGATCATACAAGATGCTACCGCTGAATGAGTGTCCACGTTCGTATACAGAGCGGTGACGTCAAAGCTCTGATACTCTATATACAAACCAGTCAAATCGCTGTTCCTCAGTTTCTCCAGGAAATGATCGGTGTTCACAAGATGTGAAGGGACAAATTGTAGAAGAGGAGACAAAACCTGATGTAAGAACCAGCTGATCCCGTCCGTTGGTCCATTGCAACAAGACACGATCGGTCGCGTTTTGATATCAGCGTTAGTCGGCTGTGTTCCTTCCTCCGCGACAGGGAGCTTATGCGTTTTCACCAGTTGGTAATAGGTAGGGATGGTTGCATGTGTAGGAATGAGCCTCGTTCGAATCTTCTTGTCCAATTTCCTATCCAATAAACGCTTAACGTCAGCATTCAGTTTCTTCAAATTGTTTTTGTATTCGTTAATTGAAGAAATCGTGTAGGTTGCTGGATCAGAAAGGGATTCTTGACATAACGTTATGTCTCTTTCCTTCGTCATAACAACAAAACCTCCGCACTTGTCACCAATGGAAAACCTGAGTGTTGATCTGAGTAGGAGTGCCTTTCGTAAGCCAGCCCTTTCTGTGACAGTCATGTTATCTGGAGCACTCCTTCGGCGATGATTCTCAATAATTTGAATCATATCGGATTCGAGTACGGCCAGTCTTGCTGTCCATGAGGGAGTGTAGGACGGGGCCTGGACATATTTTCGTGGAAATGGTATATTCCTAATTAGATGCTCCTGTCGGGTTGCTACAGTTGCACCAGTTTGCTCCTTCCATCTCTGCGCATACGCATATTTCTGGAAAGCCATCACCACTTCAGTCTTCGTATGATCATTGATAAGCGGACGTGGTGCAAAACTCGGTCCGAGGTTGAGAACTGATTCTACTTCATCGTCGACGGTTTCTTGATCAATAGCGGTGCATCGTTTTGGGGGCACTGCACCAGGGATCACGAAGCTGCGGGGCCGTACGTGGCGGTGTTGCAGGATCTCTAGTTTTCGAGTGGGTCTATCCCTTGTTTGTGCTCTCAAATCATCGCAGACTCGACCATGACACTGTAACAGTTCAATCCAACATTCATCACTCAGTCTTTCTTGTAGGACCCTTCTCAAGGACACAATGTTCCGGATGTGTCGTGACCGAAGGCGCTTCTGTCTGGCAACTGCAGACGCGAGGAGGGCTGTTCGTAGCTCATTCACGGCATTAAGGGCAACGTTATCTCGGTAGGGGTCGAAGCGACCTAGCATGTTACGGATGAAAGTCGGGGTCAAGTTGTTCGTTACACAGTTTTGGAGGAACCGGATCGATTCGTCAAGGTAGAGCGCGTGTTGGTGATTGCCTACATAGTTCAGCGCATGATTATAAAGTATTTCTACAGAGATGATAGTTCCGTTGCAGATACTTCAGATTATTCAGTATTCAAGAGTTTCTAAGCTTCATATTAACAATTTGTTCACGCGAAGTTTTGAAGCTCGACTTCGTAGAGATTGATCTTCTTTAACCTCTTTATTGCGACGTTTCGGGTCATCGACCCTTCGTCAGGCTGTAATTCATTACAGTACACTATAAGGCAATTACTCAAATGAAGTGCTATCAGAAACCGATAAGGATACGGCAGCAAAGAGAAAATTTTTGACCGGGTTGGGTGTTTTGTTTTTGAAAGCGGTTGCAGAAGACGACCGACTCTAACCCAGGGCTAACGACAAGTGACCGGTTGGGGGACCAATGTCGTGTGGATGGTCACGGGTCAAGTATCACTGCCTAATCCAGATGCGTTGTTAGCAGTCTCAGCGCTTCCTTCATTTCTTCCCGGTTGTTCATGGGCGGTCTCCATTTCTTTATCTCTATCGCTTCTTTTATTTTCCTCTCTACCGTGTCCGAGATGTTTCTATGTAAGACGCTGGCTGTCATTCTTGGTACAGCATCGTCGAGGTGGCGAAGAGTCCGATATCTGGAAAAGGCGCTGCATGGATAGGAGTTTGGTGAGCGTAACGCTCTGAAGTGCTCATCCAATCGAAATCTTAATGGTCTTCCAGTCTCCCCGATATAGAATTCTCCACACATCTCACATTGCACCCTGTAGACCACATCACGTAGTTGACAGATTTTTTCACTTCCTGTGCAGTATGTGCAGGCACCTCTGTCACATCGATCTTCGTAGGGTCTCGAGGACGTTAAGAGTTGTCGTAATGAGGGTGGTGGACGGAACACCAGGCGAAGGGGAAGAGAAGAACCGCGGACAACTGTGTTAACATCCCTGGCGAAGGCCTCATTCACGTATGGAAGGACCAGGGCGGTGTTTGACAAAGAATGCCGATATGGACGCCAAGTGTACGGGTCTCTATCGCTATAGCCGTTTTCATGCAGTATTTTTTCTTATCTGCCTTTCCGTCGCGTCCTGATTATCAGAGGTCAACTTTCTTGCTGCGCCTACGAAGTTTCTCACGACACTGCTCTTCATAAATAATGGATGACAGCTACGTGAATGCAGTAAAATATTTTTCGATGCAGGCTTAGTGTACCAGGTGTTGTGAACCCGCTGATTGGATACTTTAATCTTGGTGTTCAGAAATGGGAGGTATCCATCAGAACCGGGTCGTTGTGCCGAGAGCTGGATGGCTGCATTTTGGGAATTCAAGCTTGACAGAATATGGTGCAACGTTCCTCGTGATTTGGCCACTATTAGTATGTCATCAATGTAGCGACCGTAGAAGACTACATCCGGTGTAAGGGTACTTCTTTCAAGGTTGTCCATGAACAGTATTGCAAGAAGTGGTGCAAGTCTGTTGCCCATAGCAAGACCACGTCTTTGTCTGTAGATGGTGTTGTTGAAACGAAAGAAGTTGAAATCAACAACTGCAGTGAGGAGTTCTTCAATGTCTTCAGGTTCAAGGCCGAAGAGATGAGCATCCTGTAGATGTTGGCGCAATGAGATCATACAAGATGCACCCGCTGAATGAGTGTCCACGTTCGTATACAGAGCGGTGACGTCAAAGCTCTGATACTCTATATACGAACCAGTCAAATCGCTGTTCCTCAGTTTCTCCAGGAAATGATCGGTGTTCACAAGATGTGAAGGGACAAATTGTAGAAGAGGAGACAAAACCTGATGTAAGAACCAGCTGATCCCGTCCGTTGGTCCATTGCAACAAGACACGATCGGTCGCGTTTTGAAATCAGCGTTAGTCGGCTGTGTTCCTTCCTCCGCGACAGGGAGCTTATGCGTTTTCACCAGTTGGTAATAGGTAGGGATGGTTGCATGTGTAGGAATGAGCCTCGTTCGAATCTTCTTGTCCAATTTCCTATCCAATAAACGCTTAACGTCAGCATTCAGTTTCTTCAAGTTGTTTTTGTATTCGTTAATTGGAAGAAATCGTGTAGGTTGCTGGATCAGAAAGGGATTCTTGACATAACGTTATGTCTCTTTCCTTCGTCATAACAACAAAACCTCCGCACTTGTCACCAATGGAAAACCTGAGTGTTGATCTGAGTAGGAGTGCCTTTCGTAAGCCAGCCCTTTCTGTGACAGTCATGTTATCTGGAGCACTCCTTCGGCGATGATTCTCAATAATTTGAATCATATCGGATTCGAGTACGGCCAGTCTTGCTGTCCATGAGGGAGTGTAGGACGGGGCCTGGACATATTTTCGTGGAAATGGTATATTCCTAATTAGATGCTCCTGTCGGGTTGCTACAGTTGCACCAATTTGCTCCTTCCATCTCTGCGCATACGCATATTTCTGGAAAGCCATCACCACTTCCTCTTCGTATGATCATTGATAAGCGGACGTGGTGCAAAACTCGGTCCGAGGTTGAGAACTGATTCTACTTCATCGTCGACGGTTTCTTGATCAATAGCGGTGCATCGTTCTGGGGGCACTGCACCAGGGATCACGAAGCTGCGGGGCCGTACGTGGCGGTGTTGCAGGATCTCTAGTTTTCGAGTGGGTCTATCCCTTGTTTGTGCTCTCAAATCATCGCAGACTCGACCATGACACTGTAACAGTTCAATCCAACATTCATCACTCAGTCTTTCTTGTAGGGCCCTTCTCAAGGACACAATGTTCCGGATGTCGTCACCGAAGGCGCCTCTGGCTGGCAACTGCAGACGCGAGGAGGGCTGTTCGTAGCTCATTCACGGCATTAAGGACAACGTTATCTCGGTAGGGTTCGAAGCGACCTAGCATGTTACGGATGAAAGTCGGGGTCAAGTTGTTCGTTACACAGTTCTGGAGGAACCGGATCGATTCGTCAAGGTAGAGCGCGTGTTGGTGATTGCCTACATAGTTCAGCATGATTATAAAAGTATTTCTACAGAGATGATAGTTCCGTTGCAGATACTTCAGATCATTCAGTATTGAAGAGTTCCTGAGCTTCATATTAACAATTTGTTCACGCGTAGTTTTGAAGCTCGACTGCGTAGAGATTGATCTTCTTTAACCTCTTTATTGCGACGTTTCGGGTCGTAGACCCTTCGTCAGGCTGTAATTCATTACAGTACACTATAAGGCAATTACTCAAATGAAGTGCTATCAGAAACCGATAAGGATACGGCAGCAAAGAGAAAATTTTTGACCGGGTTGGGTGTTTTTGTTTTTGAAAGCGGTTGCAGAAGACGACCGACTCTAACCCAGGGCTAACGACAAGTGACCGGTTGGGGGACCAATGTCGTGTGGATGGTCACGGGTCAAGTATCCCTGCCTAATCCAGATGCGTTGTTAGCAGTCTCAGCGCTTCCTTCATTTCTTCCCGGTTGTTCATGGGCGGTCTCCATTTCTTTATCTCTATCGCTTCTTTTATTTTCCTCTCTACCGTGTCCGAGATGTTTCTATGTAAGACGCTGGCTGTCATTCTTGGTACAGCATCGTCGAGGTGGCGAAGAGTCAGATGTCTGGAAAAGGCGCTGCATGGATAGGAGTTTGGTGAGCGTAACGCTCTGAAGTGCTCGTCCAATCGAAATCTTAATGGTCTTCCTGTCTCCCCGATATAGAATTCTCCACACATCTCACATTGCACCCTGTAGACCACATCACGTAGTTGACAGATTTTTCACTTCCTGTGCAATATGTGCAGGCACCTCTGTCACATCGATCTTCGTAGGCTCTCGAGGACGTTAAGAGTTGTCGTAATGAGGGAGGTGGACGGAACACCAGGCGAAGGGGAGGAGAAGAACCGCGGACAACTGTGTTAACATCCCTGGCGAAGGCCTCGTTCACGTATGGATGGACCAGGGCGGTGTTTGACAAAGAATGCCGATATGGACGCCAAGTGTACGGGTCTCTATCGCTATAGCCGTTTTCATGCAGTATTTTTCTTATCTGCCTTTCCGTCGCGTCCTGATTATCAGAGGTCAACTTTCTTGCTGCGCCTACGAAGTTTCTCACGACACTGCTCTTCATAAATAATGGATGACAGCTACGTGAATGCAGTAAAATATTTTTCGATGCAGGCTTAGTGTACCAGGTGTTGTGAACCCGCTGATTGGATACTTTAATCTTGGTGTTCAGAAATGGGAGGTATCCATCAGAACCGGGTCGTTCTGCCGTGAGCTGGATGGCTGCATTTTGGGAATTCAAGCTTGACAGAATATGGTGCAACGTTACTCGTGATTTGGCCACTATTAGTATGTCATCAATGTAGCGACCGTAGAAGACTACATCCGGTGTAAGGCTACTTCTTTCAAGGTTGTCCATGAACAGTATTGCAAGAAGTGGTGCAAGTCTGTTGCCCAAAGCAAGACCACGTGTTTGTCTGTAGATGGTGTTGTTGAAACGAAAGAAGTTGAAATCAACAACTGCAGTGAGGAGTTCTTCAATGTCTTCAGGTTCAAGGCCGAAGAGATGAACATCCTGTAGATGTTGGCGCAATGAGATCATACAAGATGCTACCGCTGAATGAGTGTCCACGTTCGTATACAGAGCGGCGACGTCAAAGCTCTGATACTCTATATACGAACCAGTCAAATCGCTGTTCCTCAGTTTCTCCACGAAATGATCGGTGCTCACAAGATGTGAAGGGACAAATTGTAGAAGAGGAGACAAAACCTGATGTAAGAACCAGCTGATCCCGTCCGTTGGTCCATTGCAACAAGACACGATCGGTCGCGTTTTGAAATCAGCGTTAGTCGGCTGTGTTCCTTCCTCCGCGACAGGGAGCTTATGCGTTTTCACCAGTTGGTAATAGGTAGGGATGGTTGCATGTGTAGGAATGAGCCTCGTTCGAATCTTCTTGTCCAATTTACTATCCAATAAACGCTTAACGTCAGCATTCAGTTTCTTCAAGTTGTTTTTGTATTCGTTAATTGAAGAAATCGTGTAGGTTGCTGGATCAGAAAGGGATTATTGACATAACGTTATGTCTCTTTCCTTCGTCATAACAACAAAACCTCCGCACTTGTCACCAATGGAAAACCTGAGTGTTGTTCTGAGTAGGAGTGCCTTTCGTAAGCCAGCCCTTTCTGTGACAGTCATGTTATCTGGAGCACTCCTTCGGCGATGATTCTCAATAATTTGAATTATATCGGATTCGAGTACGGCCAACGGACCAACGGACGGGATCAGCTGGTTCTTACATCAGGTTTTGTCTCCTCTTCTACAATTTGTCCCTTCACATCTTGTGAGCACCGATCATTTCGTGGAGAAACTGAGGAACAGCGATTTGACTGGTTCGTATATAGAGTATCAGAGCTTTGACGTCGCCGCTCTGTATACGAACGTGGACACTCATTCAGCGGTAGCATCTTGTATGATCTCATTGCGCCAACATCTACAGGATGTTCATCTCTTCGGCCTTGAACCTGAAGACATTGAAGAACTCCTCACTGCAGTTGTTGATTTCAACTTCTTTCGTTTCAACAACACCATCTACAGACAAAGACGTGGTCTTGCTTTGGGCAACAGACTTGCACCACTTCTTGCCATACTGTTCATGGACAACCTTGAAAGAAGTAGCCTTACACCGGATGTAGTCTTCTACGGTCGCTACATTGATGACATACTAATAGTGGCCAAATCACGAGTAACGTTGCACCATATTCTGTCAAGCTTGAATTCCCAAAATGCAGCCATCCAGCTCACGGCAGAACGACCCGGTTCTGATGGATACCTCCCATTTCTGAACACCAAGATTAAAGTATCCAATCAGCGGGTTCACAACACCTGGTACACTAAGCCTGCATCGAAAAATATTTTACTGCATTCACGTAGCTGTCATCCATTATTTATGAATAGCAGTGTCGTGAGAAACTTCGTAGGCGCAGCAAGAAAGTTGACCTCTGATAAAAAGGACGCGACGGAAAGGCAGATAAGAAAAATACTGCATGAAAACGGCTATAGCGATAGAGACCCGTACACTTGGCGTCCATATCGGCATTCTTTGTCAAACACCGCCCTGGTCCTTCCATACGTGAACGAGGCCTTCGCCAGGGATGTTAACACAGTTGTCCGCGGTTCTTCTCTTCCCCTTCGCCTGGTGTTCCGTCCACCTCCCTCATTACGACAACTCTTAACGTCCTCGAGAGCCTACGAAGATCGATGTGACAGAGGTGCCTGCACATATTGCACAGGAAGTGAAAAAATCTGTCAACTACGTGATGTGGTCTACAGGGTGCAATGTGAGATGTGTGGAGAATTCTATATCGGGGAGACAGGAAGACCATTAAGATTTCGATTGGATGAGCACTTCAGAGCGTTACGCTCACCAAACTCCTATCCATGCAGCGCCTTTTCCAGACATCGGACTCTTCGCCACCTCGACGATGCTGTACCAAGAATGACAGCCAGCGTCTTACATAGAAACATCTCGGACACGGTAGAGAGGAAAATAAAAGAAGCGATAGAGATAAAGAAATGGAGACCGCCCATGAACAACCGGGAAGAAATGAAGGAAGCGCTGAGACTGCTAACAACGCATCTGGATTAGGCAGGGATACTTGACCCGTGACCATCCACACGACATTGGTCCCCCAACCGGTCACTTGTCGTTAGCCCTGGGTTAGAGTCGGTCGTCTTCTGCAACCGCTTTCAAAAACAAAAACACCCAACCCGGTCAAAAAATTTTCTCTTTGCTGCCGTATCCTTATCGGTTTCTGATAGCACTTCATTTGAGTAATTGCCTTATAGTGTACTGTAATGAATTACAGCCTGACGAAGGGTCTACGACCCGAAACGTCAATAAAAAGGTTAAAGAAGATCAATCTCTACGCAGTCGAGCTTCAAAACTACGCGTGAACAAATTGTTAATATGAAGCTCAGGAACTCTTCAATACTGAATGATCTGAAGTATCTGCAACGGAACTATCATCTCTGTAGAAATACTTTTATAATCATGCTGAACTATGTAGGCAATCACCAACACGCGCTCTACCTTGACGAATCGATCCGGTTCCTCCAGAACTGTGTAACGAACAACTTGACCCCGACTTTCATCCGTAACATGCTAGGTCGCTTCGAACCCTACCGAGATAACGTTGTCCTTAATGCCGTGAATGAGCTACGAACAGCCCTCCTCGCGTCTGCAGTTGCCAGACAGAAGCGCCTTCGGTCACGACACATCCGGAACATTGTGTCCTTGAGAAGGGTCCTACAAGAAAGACTGAGTGATGAATGTTGGATTGAACTGTTACAGTGTCATGGTCGAGTCTGCGATGATTTGAGAGCACAAACAAGGGATAGACCCACTCGAAAACTAGAGATCCTGCAACACCGCCACGTACGGCCCCGCAGCTTCGTGATCCCTGGTGCAGTGCCCCCAAAACGATGCACCGCTATTGATCAAGAAACCGTCGACGATGAAGTAGAATCAGTTCTCAACCTCGGACCGAGTTTTGCACCACGTCCGCTTATCAATGATCATACGAAGAGGAAGTGGTGATGGCTTTCCAGAAATATGCGTATGCGCAGAGATGGAAGGAGCAAATTGGTGCAACTGTAGCAACCCGACAGGAGCATCTAATTAGGAATATACCATTTCTACGAAAATATGTCCAGGCCCCGTCCTACACTCCCTCATGGACAGCAAGACTGGCCGTACTCGAATCCGATATGATTCAAATTATTGAGAATCATCGCCGAAGGAGTGCTCCAGATAACATGACTGTCACAGAAAGGGCTGGCTTACGAAAGGCACTCCTACTCAGATCAACACTCAGGTTTTCCATTGGTGACAAGTGCGGAGGTTTTGTTGTTATGACGAAGGAAAGAGACATAACGTTATGTCAAGAATCCCTTTCTGATCCAGCAACCTACACGATTTCTTCAATTAACGAATACAAAAACAACTTGAAGAAACTGAATGCTGACGTTAAGCGTTTATTGGATAGGAAATTGGACAAGAAGATTCGAACGAGGCTCATTCCTACACATGCAACCATCCCTACCTATTACCAACTGGTGAAAACGCATAAGCTCCCTGTCGCGGAGGAAGGAACACAGCCGACTAACGCTGATATCAAAACGCGACCGATCGTGTCTTGTTGCAATGGACCAACGGACGGGATCAGCTGGTTCTTACATCAGGTTTTGTCTCCTCTTCTACAATTTGTCCCTTCACATCTTGTGAACACCGATCATTTCCTGGAGAAACTGAGGAACAGCGATTTGACTGGTTCGTATATAGAGTATCAGAGCTTTGACGTCACCGCTCTGTATACGAACGTGGACACTCATTCAGCGGTAGCATCTTGTATGATCTCATTGCGCCAACATCTACAGGATGTTCATCTCTTCGGCCTTGAACCTGAAGACATTGAAGAACTCCTCACTGCAGTTGTTGATTTCAACTTCTTTCGTTTCAACAACACCATCTACAGACAAAGACGTGGTCTTGCTATGGGCAACAGACTTGCACCACTTCTTGCAATACTGTTCATGGACAACCTTGAAAGAAGTAGCCTTACACCGGATGTAGTCTTCTACGGTCGCTACATTGATGACATACTAATAGTGGCCAAATCACGAGGAACGTTGCACCATATTCTGTCAAGCTTGAATTCCCAAATTGCAGCCATCCAGCTCACGGCAGAACGACCCGGTTCTGATGGATACCTCCCATTTCTGAACACCAAGATTAAAGTATCCAATCAGCGGGTTCACAACACCTGGTACACTAAGCCTGCATCGAAAAATATTTTACTGCATTCACGTAGCTGTCATCCATTATTTATGAAGAGCAGTGTCGTGAGAAACTTCGTAGGCGCAGCAAGAAAGTTGACCTCTGATAATCAGGACGCGACGGAAAGGCAGATAAGAAAAATACTGCATGAAAACGGCTATAGCGATAGAGACCCGTACACTTGGCGTCCATATCGGCATTCTTTGTCAAACACCGCCCTGGTCCTTCCATACGTGAATGAGGCCTTCGCCAGGGATGTTAACACAGTTGTCCGCGGTTCTTCTCTTCCCCTTCGCCTGGTGTTCCGTCCACCACCCTCATTACGACAACTCTTAACGTCCTCGAGACCCTACGAAGATCGATGTGGCAGAGGTGCCTGCACATATTGCACAGGAAGTGAAAAAATCTGTCAACTACGTGATGTGGTCTACAGGGTGCAATGTGAGATGTGTGGAGAATTCTATATCGGGGAGACAGGAAGACCATTAAGATTTCGATTGGATGAGCACTTCAGAGCGTTACGCTCACCAAACTCCTATCCATGCAGCGCCTTTTCCAGACATCGGACTCTTCGCCACCTCGACGATGCTGTACCAAGAATGACAGCCAGCGTCTTACATAGAAACATCTCGGACACGGTAGAGAGGAAAATAAAAGAAGCGATAGAGATAAAGAAATGGAGACCGCCCATGAACAACCGGGAAGAAATGAAGGAAGCGCTGAGACTGCTAACAACGCATCTGGATTAGGCAGTGATACTTGACCCGTGACCATCCACACGACATTGGTCCCCCAACCGGTCACTTGTCGTTAGCCCTGGGTTAGAGTCGGTCGTCTTCTGCAACCGCTTTCAAAAACAAAAACACCCAACCCGGTCAGAAAATTTTCTCTTTGCTGCCGTATCCTTATCGGTTTCTGATAGCACTTCATTTGAGCAATTGCCTTATAGTGTACTGTAATGAATTACAGCCTGACGAAGGGTCTACGACCCGAAACGTCGCAATAAAGAGGTTAAAGAAGATCAATCTCTACGCAGTCGAGCTTCAAAACTACGCGTGAACAAATTGTTAATATGAAGCTCAGGAACTCTTCAATACTGAGTAAAGTGTTGTGGTATGCTATCCCGAGCTGCTGGTTTCAAGAAGTTATTAGCGCTTTTGAAGCTCCGTCAAAAGGCAAAATGTATCATGCATGTTTGGGATCTTTTGGGAAAAAATTTCGGATTGGCTGAAATCATGTATTTAGGGTGCTGAATACAAATCTGGGGTACGTTCTCCGAAATTCTGATGTTTGCTGTAGGTGTAGGTAACGTCGGCGTGGATCGTGAAGAGACCTCGCGTTTACTGTTGAACGCTGGCGCAAACCTGGTGCCATGTGCTATAACATAGGTGCACCGAGTTTGCGCCAATCTCTGCAGTGAACGCGAAGTCTCTTTACGATTCATGTCAATGTTACGCCATTTAACGCTTTCAGACCCGCCCCTCTGATTGGTGAACGCGAATTTCGAGAATCGGCAAACGGAGTTCGAATTCGTATTCACTACCACGAATTAGCCCTGGAGAGAAGAGAGAAACTTTGAGTCAAATCTGGTACTTTGGCTGAGCTACCGTATACCTACCGTAATTACTGTAACTTGTCGAAAGCCGATAAGCGGGCCTACGATTCGTGCTGAGCACTACAAACAGCCCACAGACAAACATTGAAGCCATATTCGTCGTAGCATCCGGGAAATCTTCAAAAAACGCGTTTTGTCGTCAAATTTTCTCCCGATAGAAAGCTTTGAACGAATTAAGTCGAATGTTTTGGAAAATCGACAAATAAACCTGAGATTAGCTCTCCAAATAACACCCCTGGGGAAATTTCAACGCAAATCTAGAGCATCTGTCTTGAACGTACTAAGAACCTCAATCGGTGGAAGTAAACACTCAACGAACAATCCGGAAAGGTCGAAGAACGTTAGTACCTTGTTTAATGTCCGAGAAATATGATTTCACACAAACTTTGTCCAGCGAAGTTATTTTAGGCGCTGAATCGTTTATGGTGTCCGTTTCCAAATTTCCGAAAGATCAGTACGCGTTTCGGAAGTTACAATAGATACAGGAAACGACAGTCTTGAGCCTATAACTTCTTTGAATCAGCAGCTCTGGACGAGATACTACGCAGTTTCACTTTAGATGCCTAAGAGATACCAACAATACAACTCGTTTTCGCAGATGCGACAGACACTGTGTACTTCCCTTGTTAGGCCAGGATAGAAAACTTCCAGCGACGTAAGGCGCAATGCAGTGTTTACCATCAACAACGACCGAAAATCAATATGCTCAACATCGCCGTCGCTGGTCGCGAGAAGTATGATCCCAGCCTTGGATAAAATAGATATTTTTGATGGAAAGGATTTATTCCTTCCTCTAAAGAGGGACAAGTGTAGTGTGCGTTTTCAGACAGATCGTTTCGGGCCTTCTTGAAATCAGGACAAAATCTGTTTAGTTACAAAAGCCGCTTTCGATATGTATTTACCAGCTGATATGGCTGCGGGCTCCACCCGCTGTAATCGAGTAGACCACATCCCCCCCCGCCTCAACTAGGATTTGTTAATGATACGCGCCAATAGATATTTAGGCCACCGTTATAGTCGTCCGATCGGCTGTAGCCAGCCCGGTCGATAAGCATCTACATCATGCGGTGAAAAAAAAAACCACTCGTTGTGGCCGGACTGAGCTCGCCTGTGTCCGTGGCCTCCCCGTTCGATGCGCATCCTTACATATAACAATGTATTACACTCTGTTTATCTTGAATTGCACAAAACACGGTCCGCCAATAGTCCTCTAATTGGTCCGCTAGTACCGTAGTGTAAGTCCCCGACGCGTTCTCGGCAGACCCGGGTGGCAGGGTGGGTGGCCGAGTGACGGCATTGACAAATCGATTGCTCTGCACACCGGGTGCACACCCGGGTCTGCCGAGAACGCATCGTGGACGTACACTACGGTACTAGCGGGCCAATTAAAGGACTATTGGCGGACCGTGTTTTGTGCAATTTAAGATAAGCAGAGTATACATTACTGATGAGAACCCGTGACCTGAGTTTGACAACCTGCAAAGCATCTGCCGTATCCATCTCTAACAACTTTAAAACACTGGAAAGATTTTGTCGACCGCGAAATCCTTCAGAAATAATGTCACAACATTTTAGCAGTGCCAAATTTTGACCACGGAGCCCGAATTCTTGGTGATCTGTATTGAGGTTCCGAAAAAAAAAGTTTGACTTGAGTTATGTATTCGACGAGTGCGCTAAAAGCGCGAGAAAGCGACGCTGCTTCCATTCTGACCAAAATCCATGAGCGGTATTGTAGCCTCTCTCTCTAACAATCCCTAATCTCTTTCTAACAATTGTGAATAAAGAATACTTTCTTACCGGTGTTTTGCAATGGTGAACGAATCGCGTTGAAATTCAACGCCATCACACCTTTGGTGGTTGTTTGACGGGGTCGGGGGCGCAGTTCGTTCGCATAATCCTACGACATTGCTTCGGCATTGAAACCTCGATGTTTGAGTTGCGTTCACTGTCTCCTCTCCGTGATGTGGTACATGCGAACAACGTCGGTGACGTCGATTCCTGTCGATCGAAATGAAAACTCAGGTAATTTCAGCGTAGTTTTCGAGTATCAACTGCCAAACCTTCACCAAGTGTTGTTGGCGATGAGTGTGCACAGCAACCTAAATCGCTTTTCTTAGCAAACTTTGTTTCACTCAATCTTTCCTTATGCTTTTGATTTCGATGGCCATAAAAATCAGATGTTCCATGATCTGATTAGGAGACTTCGACATGATAGGCCCAATAAGCACCACTTCGAACAGCTTAAAATAAGGGAGAAAGGCTATGCATGCTCGAGACTTGAGTAGAAATCGAACACGTGTGGAATATTCATCGGAGCGTTTGAATAAGGCGTTGAGTTTTGTTCCGAAAAAAATCCGAAACTTCAAAGGAGTTTCGAAAAAAATCAAAATTTTGATTAGTTTCAAAATTCGTTCATTCGACCTCTGTAATCTCGGGAGACTCAAAGTTCTTTCGGTCAAAATTTGTTTGAACAAAATTCAAAAATCGTAATTTTGAACAAATTTCGGAAAAAAAAGCGAAATTTTGAAAAACGTCGAAACTAGTTTCGGAATTCGTTCATTCGACCTCCGAAATTGCGAAAGTTTGTCGAAATTCGTTCGTACGAGATTTTTTTGAGCGAATTTTTTTTCGTTTTTCGTACGTTCAAAATTTCGTCGAACGAATTTTTTCGATTTTCATTCGCTCGACATTTTTTCCAAATTGTGCAACTATACAGGTTTCGACTAACGAGTTACTCTGCATCAGAATAGATCACGGAGTCAATTTTAGGATGAAGACTCTCACCCTAGTTGAAAATTTGCGAATATTTCCCTATTCGGTAAGTGATGCAGCTTAACATTGTCTAATTTGTAATAAATTTGGGGGGGGGGGGGAGTGAACAAACAAATCCACAGATTTTCGATTACAACGCATTTCAAATGCTTGAGTGAGGGCATAATGAAACAAAACGTTACAAAAGAATGTTTCAAAACGATTTCTCAAATACATTCTGAAAATAAATATCCGAAAATGGAAACCGAGAATTATTCCCCGTTTCATGACAGCTATATGTATTCTCTGTTTATCTTGCATTGCGGCAAACACGGTCCGCCAATAGTCTTCCAATTGGCCCACTAGTACCGTAGTGTACGTCCACGTCGCGTTCTCTGCAGACCCGGGCGTGCACCCGGTGTGCAGAGCAATCGATTTGTCAATGCCGTCACTCGGCCACCCACCCTGCCACCCGGGTCTGCCGAGAACGCGTCGTGGACGTACACTACGGTACTAGCGGGCCAATCGGAGGACTGTTGGCGGACCATGTTTCGTGCAATTCAAGATAAACATAGTATATATGGATTATCTGGTGCCTTGTTTCCTTGTGTATCAGCTCGCCTGAGAGGCCCAAAACAGTTGCGGTGAGGCATCAGCGTAGTCTTGCGGCAAAAGTCGCGCCGCCATGATGAAGGGTAGTGGGCGACTACGCAGCTCCGCGCCTGCCCTTTAGGCGGCGTTCAGAGTTCATTCGCGGCGCGACGCGATGTTATAGTCAGCCTACGTATCGATCTAGCGACGTCGCATCGAGTCGTCGTTGGGTGTTCACAGTGGAGAGGTGCGATACTTTTGAAATGACGCGTAATTTGCCTTCGCGCCGCGTCCATCGCGTCGTCTTGCAATGCAACGCGACGCCATATACGTCGCACAATGGCTTCTTGCTTTTCTTTGGTGTTTTTTACCAACACCATCAAATTTCACAGTTAAAGGAAGAAACAAAGCATATCTAGGATCACATGTATTTAGAAAAGCACGAAAAAATGTTGGAATCGCCAGGAAAAAAAATTTCGCTGCTTGTTTACGAGAAATGACGTGCGTACGCAATAGCGTAAACACTGCGCAAACGCTAATCGCCCAGCGTTCGCGCAGTGTTCACACCAAAATACATGCGCGACGCGATTTTCGCGTCGCACTGACATGTGCCATCGCGTCGCCCCGCGAAAACTCTGAACGCCGCCTTAGGGGCTGATTAGAGTCCCACCGCTGGAAGGCGCGGCAGCTTGCAGTGGACGAGTATCTATCATGCGCCGCCGCTCGATCGATTCCCGTCCATAGCATGCTGCCGCCCCTTTCAGCGGCAGAACTCTATTCGGCCCCTTAGGGGTCGTTTATACTTCCACCGCCGAGCGACGTGGCGAAGTGCAATTTCACGATATTGATCGTGCGGCGCCGCGTGATCAATACCATAGGATTTCACTTCGCCGCGCCGCTCAGTTGCTGGAGTAAAAACGACCCCTTATTCTCTATAGTTTTGGCGCGACTTTTACCGCCGGACTTTGCAGAGACCTATGGGCTTTTTATCGGATACCTTGTCCAATTTGAGGGCTTTTGAGCAGCAGCGCGTGCTGCCCGGAGGAGCACGTGTTCGATCCAGAATGACTACGAGGCGCTGATAGAAAATGTTTCTGCCGCACCCATATTTCAAAAGTAGCAGTACGTCGTTCTATAATAGGAGCGCGCAGCGCAGACAAAACTATAGCCGCACCCACATCTTCCTGGCAGCAGCACGTGATCGTATCGTCATTCTGAGACGGTGGGAGAGTTTGGAGCCCCGCACCTTGCTAAGAGCGGGATCCCACTCCTTGAAAAAGACGCGTTCCACCACTAGAAATCTCCCCCCCCCCCACAATGATGATGTCCATATCACGGTACGCAGCAAAGGGATCACCCTAACCCTAGTACGCAACAAGGACATTATCCTCACCACGGACCACAACTAGGGAGCTTCCCTCGCTGAGCTCAGCGGTCAAAAATCGTCCAGAATGTGACTCTTGGTCGCCGTCCAGGAGCGGTTCCGAAAGACCAACTGCGCTCTCCATAGGATGAGTCCCCTTAAATACATACGTGTTGTGCGGCTGATAGACGGCTTATCGATGGCGGAGCATCCACGTGTCTAATGAGGAGCGGCTCTTTAGTCGTCCAATTCGGGCTCCGCCGCCTCTCCCCCCCCCATACAGACACCCTCAAACATACTATTAATTCTCGTATAAGTGGTTATCGCACTCCAAAAGGCCTCGAGTCACACGCGGGTGTGGCTCTGGAGTATGATTAGCGTACGCTTCGCGCACGGTTCGCCATGACAGAAACGCCAATACCTTCTTATCAGTAATTTCTGTCCTTACTGGCCAACTTTACCTCTATGCCCCGCAGGGTGGCCGCTGGTGAACTCATGATCCCTCTATGCGTGTGCCACGCCTAGAAAGTGCTTATACTGTACTGCAGTGCCATGTCCGCGCGTGACGCGTTGGCATTGAGAAGTATGCTAAACCCATAAGGTCAAATATGTTTGTTTTGTATGCTTACGACGACGTAAGCTTTCTGATACATGCCGTAGAAGCCTACTAGCATCGCTAGTTAAACCATGTTGTTACGTCAGCCTATTAGGTGCACCCTCGTCCCCTTCCATCCATAACGAAAAGAGTAGTTATTTCCTTAGTGTGACCTTTTTTTGGTTTTTCTCGTCAGTTCTCAATACTAACAGCTCCAAGTCTTTGCACATGCACGCCATAGAAGTGATAAAAATCATCGAGCATATACGCTGCCTAAATAGAGGGAGGTGTCCAAATACAGGATAAAACGCAGTCCATCGCTCGTTTCTTCCAATATAAATACTACCATGGACATCTTCACGATATAAGCGAAGGCATGGAGACCTTACAGCCACCCTAATTTCATAACTTTTTTTCAAACAAAGTTTAACTTTCCATGCTGAATTTTCAAAAAATTGGACCGGACTTGTGTTCTTGAAGCGCACGCGATGAAAGCGATTTGTTATTGACCTGAAATTCTTCGTCGAGGTGTTGTTTTCTGCTGACAACACAGAGACTGAGCGCCGCATAAATTGACGCCCAGAGACTCATACTGACCGAACATCCACCGATCCCACTATGATATCCGGGCAACTGCACTTTTTTCGTATTCGTCTAGATGAGTTGCCGCCGTTGAATACAATTGCAGAGTTTCGCGGGTCAAAACCGGGGAGCAAATACTGTAAAGCTTCTCTCTAAGAAAACAATTGTGACACAATATCCGTCGTCTTGAGTAGCCGCAACGGGACACGCAGAGCAGGAAATTGAAAAGGTATTGTGGGCAAAATGCGAAGGGATTGTAGCCACATATCCCTATATTGTCCCCGGACGATTGCTTGGTAATGTGTTAATCGTCTGGTCAACTGCAATATAGGGCGGTTTTTGAGTGCGACTTCGAATCTTTTTTTGATGGCTAACTTCGGCTTCCAAGGGGTATTTTTCATAGCCAGGGTCAGGCGGGTGTTGTGAAGATGGACAACAGGGGAACGTAAAAATTTTCGAAATTTATATTTTTCGGGTGGTGGGGGGAGACGTAAAAACTTTGGGCTAAAACTGTATAAAGGCGGGGGTGTTTTCAGTTGCGTTTCTCTTTCTGTGAGGAAAACAGATCGTGGAACGAGGGGTTTGGACGTGGTTGTCTCACATATTGTAATAGAGAACATTAGTACAGCACCACAACAGTACATGTGAGAAAAGTATCTTTACACAACAATATAATAGACATATTTTAGGCAGCATTCGAATTTTCAGCACATAAAAGAAAATCGCCTAAACCACGTTCTGCCGTTGTCCAAAACCGTTGTCCAAAACCGCGCCTTCGACCGAAAATGGACAACGGTAATTTAAAAAAAATGCAATTTTGAGATCCTCACAGTGAAATTTTCATCTCTGGCCTACCGTCTACTCAATACCACGATTTCGGTCGGAAACTCATTAATTCAGAGCATTCCGGAACAAGGGGTTTTACTTACCTTTGTGGCGAGCCGCCGAAAAATATCGCGCTCCAATGCCAAGCCGCATCTGCCAACTGCGGTGTTTTTCCGACCACTGTTGTATACATTGGATCCGACTCACTCATTTTCGGATATCCATCCGAATGAACCGAAATTTTCATGATTCAAAATCCGATTCACCGAAAAAACGTCAAAATCCGAGTGATCCAAAATCCGAATCACCGAATAGACGTCAAAATCCGAATGATTCAAAATCCGATTCACCGAAAAAGCGTCAAAATCCGAGTGATCCAAAATCCGATTCACCGAAAAAGCGTCAAAATCCGAGTGATCCAAAATCTGAATCTCCGAAATGTGCCAGGAGTCGGATAATGATTCGGATACCGAGTATCCGAAATATGACATGATTCGGATCGGATGATGGGTAGGATATTCTTAGATTCGTCATGTCCTGTTACTCAAAAAAGTATATCTTATGCCATGACTCGACATTTTGTTATACTGTAGCCCTGCAGGTGACATTGCAGACATCCAATTGTCGCGCATTGCGAAAATTACGCCGCGTGTTCTGTGCATCGTTAGCGCAGATTTTGCGCATAAGGGGTTTGGTATATTTTTGCGACACACGGTCGCGTCCCTCTGCACAGCAACCGCCTGTCGCGGAGCACCCGCCCTTTAAAGGCAGTGTTCACGATGGATGAAGTAAATGAGAAAACTGCAAAACCTGTGCTGTTCAAAAACAGCTTAAGAACTGAGAAGGTTCCTCGGCGACAATAGCGCTAAGATTAAAGTCATTGAGGCAAAAAGATGCCAATTCGTGCACAGGTGCACAGCGCCGCCGACAGAAATTGGAATTTGCTGCTGTGCCTGGTCAAAATATTGCCACGTGCACAGCAACTAATGAAGTAATCTACGTAATAAAAAGTAATAAAAATTGTAAAAGACTTAACCACGGCGTCGTTCTGACAGGTCTATGACTGTTATGTAGTCTATGGCGGTATACCTATTTGATCGTTATGTGGGTGAAGGAATGATTGCTTCGTAAAAGATTTACCGAGCAGTTGAGTGAGAGGGGCGCTGGGGCTCCGGTGGTGCAGTGCGATAAGGCGCTCCCGCAGAAAGGGAATATGCTGGATCGGTTTCGCCCGGAGCCAAGCGTTTCGCGATCAACTCAGCACCTTGTGTAAAGTAATGTACGAGTATACAGACACAATTTTTTACACAAAACAAGTACAAAGCAGTTAGTGTTAAAGGCAGCATACACGCTCGCGATCATAGTCGAGATAACAGCATAGATAGGTCCGCACGGCCCGTACTATGTCGTCAACGACGTTTGAAGCTCTGAAAACTGTCCAGGATGACAATATTTGACAATGTTTGAGCAATCTTGCCTTCCACGCCCGTACTTTCACACCCCTTCGAGTAACAGAATGAAAATCGATACTTGAGAGAACATGTGATAACTTAGAATGATAGCACTATAAAAAGGGAGTGCAGTAGAGAAACAACTCGATTTACCTCAATATAACATGTTTGCGCACTGATAAAATCCTCCATTTCAAGAGGTCAGCCACAGTAGAGCGGCATTCTCGAAAGTGGACGAGAGTCAATAGGTATGCAGACATGTTATACTCAAGTAAACCAAGCTATTTCTCTCGTGCACTCCCATTTGATAGTGCTATCGCTCTCAATTATCACACGTTTTCACAAGTATCGATTCTCATTCTGTTACTCAAAGGGGTGTGAAAATACGGGCGTGGAAGGCAAAATTGCTCAAATATTGTCAAATATTGCCATGCTGGACAGTTTTCAGCGCTTCAAACGTCGTTGAAGATATAGTACGGGCCGTGCGGACCTATCTATGCTGTTATCTCGACTATGCATGCGAGCGTGTATGCTGCCTTTAAAGGAATAATAACAGTAGAGCTCTGGGTAGGTCGACTCGACTGTCTGTGAACAATTACTGATCATCAGTTTTGAGCCAGTTGATGACCCCTGATACTAAAAAACATCACTAGAGCCGTGCACCAGCGAAAACCGGCCAATTTTAGATGTCGCTGTAATGAAAGCCAGGCATGCAATCTAACACAAATCGTGGCGGGATTCGCATGGGTGCAACAGCATCGGTCGTCGTAGGAACATTTTTCGCGTGTGGGTCGCAGCGACATGTCGCGGAGGGCTGATATACTGCAAATATGCCAAGGCGTGGCTACCACCGTCGCTGTTGCTGTCGCAGTGCACGACCTCTGCACATTTGCGGATTTTGGGTATTTCAGCCCTCCGCAACAGACAGACGCGCTATTACTGTTCCTACGACTACCGATACTGGTGCTCTGATGCGGGTCCCGCCGCGATTTGTGCTAGATTGCATGCCTGCCTCTCATGACAGTGATAAAATATGCCATGTCGGCATTGATCCTCTTCGTTTGATTTGTTTGTGCGAGTATGACGTTAAGGGAACGATTGGCTCCCAAAAACCATGTGTAATGATTGAACCGGCAACCCTGTCTGAAGAAGTTTAGATAGGAACTCAAGGGTATTTAGGAATTTGGTGTGCAGGATTGGTACTCGCGATGCTCATTTAAACCAATGCTTTAACATTACACTTACTTTGAAGATATTTTTATTAAAAGATATAGTGAACAGTTTTTTCAGGACTGGTTGCAAATATTTGGAGATATAGTAAGGTGCTTCCGAATGAGAATGGCGGCCCATGCGGCCGGCGTGCTTGGCAGGCGGCCGTCGCGTTCGCCGCTCTCGGACGCGAAAAGTCCCCACCGCCATTGACTACGAACGGGTACGGCACCGGCTCGCAGCAAGCACTGCGCCGATCAATCAGCTCTGCAGACGGTGGAAGAGGGGACGGCCGTCGTTGAAATCCAACACTCGTCCGAGGGCGGCACATGTGACGGCCGCCTGCCAAGCACGCCGGCCGCGTAGGCCGCCATTCTCATTCGGGCACACTTTGGATGGTTATCAATGAATTCTTTAATCGTGGTAGGGTAGAAAAACCTATTTGTGAAACATTTTCGCCGGACTATCGATTTTCGATGGACTTTTCGCATTACACCAACCTGTATCCGACCGGATATCCGACTCGGATATTCGGATTCCGACTCACCGAAAAATCGTCAAAATCCGAGTGATCCAAATTCCGAATCACCGAAAAAACGTAGTTTTCGGATTGATCCGAAATCCGACTATCCGTTTAGCCTCCCTATCCGACTGAATCGGATTATCCGATGTTATTATTTTGGATCTATCCGTTTGAGTCGGACATCCACGGCCTTTGGTTTTTGAGTTATCCGAAATCCGAGTATCCGAAATTGTTTGATTCGGATCCAATGTATACACTGTTGGGCAGTACAGTGCCTGCAAAACCACCGCCGGTGACATCCCCTCTCTCACCCGCTCTCGCACCCCTTCTGTTTTAACAATACTAGTTGGGAATCGAACTTTTTTAAACCTGTGAAGGTTAACGCACCCAGAAAAAGGTTCTACTCATCCAGAGGTCTCGATGCAAACGTTTCTTAGCCGCAAAATGTAGACTTCTGCCGGTATCTGTCATTTGATAGTGCCATCAGTCATTGTTCTTTCAGAAACTCCATCAAAATGTTTAGAGTTTTGATAGTGTATCATTCACTCCTCTCTCGTATCCTGAGGGATCCCATCCAACTAGGTTTGCACCCGTGTATCGTGAAGCCTTATGATTAGTGAGCTGTTATAGAGAGTCCAAAATGTCCCGAATAGTTCTCGGCATACGCCAGAATTTCACCCTCTCCGAGTTTGAAATCCATTGAAAGTTAAGAAACGTTGTACATTCTCACCGTAACTTCCTTCGCTACAGAAATTTCCTATCAGCTGACTTTTTGTTAGCCTACTACACCATCAAGATTAGGACAAAACCTAATGCAAGCAAGGAACAAGTATATATATTTTTTTTATCTCTGCTTCGATTTCTTTACATTTTCTTGATGGTTATGACATCATTAGATTGTGAGGCGATCTGTGTAACAATTTTAATTACTTCATTCTCAATACAGACCCCCGAAGCTCATCAGTCGGATAGGAAGTGCATAAGCCTTTTTTTCTGAAAATTCAGGTTGAAATATACTTTTTTTTGAAAATTTTGATCACAAAAACTCTTAAACTTTTTTCAGGACCTGAGGGGGACGTCAAAGTTTTGAAAATTTTCCAAAAAATTTGATCTCCAAAGGGGGACGTAGCTTCGTCGAGGTCCTGGACAACGGTCTGCCTGACCCTGCTCACAGCTCTTCGTATGGAACGACCATTGGTTGTGGACCATGGTGGGGCCGCGGTGGGAAAATCCCCCAAGCGTGGAAGTGAGCCAGTTTCATGAGGAACAACTTGCAGCGCTATGAGGAAATCGCTGCTCGCTAGTGAATCTCTTCCAGAATATCTCACTTTTAGTCACAAAGAGCGCTTTTACCCACCAAAACCTTCTGTGAGGAACCGACTCCGCTTTGTTAAGAAATACTCCAAGGGCAGTGCTCACGATAAAAATCGTTTTCGAGATTTCACCAGAAAACGGAGGTTTAGTGCTTGACAGTTTGATCAGTGAGGAAAGAATCATGAAAAACGCTACGTAGCAGCTAAAATTCGCTCTTCTTCTTGAAAGCCACATTTCAACGGTGGACGAGTTGCGCGGGCACGGGCCTGAAATATACACTTATAAGGTAATTAACACAAACTTTCAATGCGAATTGAATATCAAACTACGTGTGACAGGAGTAAGGGAGGAAACAAGGAAACAAAGTAGCTACACAACACAAGCAGATTTGTAAAAGTATCTGAACAGAACAGCGTGCGCTGATGCACCCCAATTCTAAAACTCAGTCCGCTCGAGCTTCAAAGCTAAAGGAGAGGTGGACCAAACTCTTCCAAGGAAAACTCGACCGCGAGCGGATCTCGGAGCTGATTAAAGCTCTTTCGGACTCGTTTTTGTTCGTACTTTCGCCCCTATTGCTCCAATGAGACCCCGGCCTTTCGATTTCCGGCTGAAAACTGAAGACGAAATATATCGCGTTTTTTGCCTTTAGGACCTTGTTGGTAGCAAGGTGTGGTCATTGTGATTGCTATATTCCCCCTTTTTCAACAGCGCCACCATTCTTGGGTGCTCTCAGAGAACATTCCCATGGCAAAGGACTTTCATGAGAACGTATAGCCTTCCTCCTTCATTTTGAGCCGGTCGAAGTAGGACTTGTCGGGTTACTCATGTCAAAATCTCCTTATGGATGTTGTACTTTGCCATGACCACCAGACTCATTTGAGCGTGCTAGGCTGTAACTTCGGTGACGTGGAACCAAAGTCGAGTTAAAGTGTGAATGCTTTCTCAAAGTCGATTTTCATAAGTTTATTTGAATCGATGGTGGTAGAGAGTGGGCGTGGAGCGTGTGAAACAGACAATTTCGAGGCCGTATAGGGCTCTTTCGGGCTCGTTCTTAGCCGTTTTTTCAACATAGCTTGTTAAATTGGTCCCGAGCCTATCGATTTCCGGTGATAATTCAAAAACTGATTTCTTTGTGGACACTGCCTTTAAGTTGCAGTTAATCTTATGCACATGAAGGATGGTTGGAATAATCTATTATCTGCATCTTATGTAAAGCTTACCTTACTACAATGAGTCCGGGCGGAGCAAGGTGCGTATCAGTTGATCTTGGCAAAATATAACTTTTATAAGATGATTTTGACATGATAAGCCCGAAAAGCCTTGCTTCGACGGGCTCAAAATGTGGGAGAAAAGCTATATGATCTAGTTCCGCAATCGCGTTCAGTCCGCAAAATCTCATTGTCACAACTGTAGGAGCGAAGCGGTTGTTTTGAGAATGATTCTATTTCAATTTTTCAAAAACAACCGCTTCGCTTCTATGATTGTGATAATGAGGACTGAACGCGTTTGCGGAACTGAACTGTATGTATTCTGATGGGAGTTGCAACTAACTACCTTTGGGAGATTGTATAAAGAATCGAGTTCCTGCCTGCTCGTTCTCAATTCTTAAAATAGCAGTCAGCCTACGGGTAACTGCGGTGAGGAGATGTTTGCTGCCGAATGCTGAGTGTCCATGCCGTTGCTAAGCACAAAGAAAACAGCCGTATTCAGTTGATGCTGGACATTTCTACTCGATTTTCAACAGAGAGGAATCGATTACTTGCCGGAGAAGGGGCCAACATTTGGGACACAAGGCTATTCCGTCGATCCTCGTTCAAGTGTTGAATCAGATGTGCTAATATCACGAATTCATTGTATTGATTGGAATGTCCGATGACAAGCGTGTATGGAATCGCTATGAACGCGTCTCCCCATGTTCCAACCCTTCGGCAACAGTCACCTGCTCGGCCCGTAACTAACCTATGGGCTGTGGTCCCAGCACCGTTACCAGTACGGACACCTCACCCATCATGCTGTCACTGATGCGACGACAAAAGCAGCGAATCGAGCAACGGAAAGGCAAACTGGCGATTCTCCCTGGGCCAACTGCATCTGAAGGAAAATACATCAAAGGTCAGCAGTGTTAGAACAGCTTCCGAGTCGATTATAAGTTTTAAAGGTTAGTGCTTTGCCACCGCGCTGAATTACTTGCTTTTCAAAACGTTCACTGTTTACTGCAATGTTTTTTTGAGACGTTTGTTGAGGTTTACCCGCAGATAACTGCTGTAAAAAGTTTTATCAAATTGTCAAGACAAGAAATCTGGCGCGAATGTGTTGAAACACTAGTATTTCTCTTCAGTGGCAGACCTTAAGACCTTACAACCGAGTTATCGTCAGTGTCTATCAAGTAGGAAGCCGCGCTCAGCATTCGGGCGCGAAATCATTCGATCAATAGCCACCCTATTTTCGTTTTCCCGCGCACAATTTTCCTCACCATGCAGTGTCACGGCTTCCCCCTATCCAACGATTGACGATAGTTTTTGTCTCCTTTCAAATTCAAGATCCTTTGATATATGATATTTTTCTTCTTGGATCTCTTCATTTGTCATACTTGATCAGCATCGACTAATAGTTCATAGTGTATTTCATAGTGTAAAGACAGGCGTTACCCTCTATTTCGGGGCAAATTTAGTGTGTGCCATTGCGGATACGCGCTTGGAGCACGCAGCGCATCCGGTTCGCACGAGCTTCATCGCCGTGACAGCTTATCGTGTGAGTTTTCCTAATTTTTTGTACTTTTTCTCATTTCTCAGGCCTTGTTCCGACTGTTTTCAATCCTTATAAAATAGCATTTCTGGTTAGCTTTTTTCGCTATTTATTTGAGAAAAGCGGGAAACGCCGGCAACAGATGGAAGTCTTGAATTTTTGCGATTTTTTTTCAAAATTCGTGCTGTTACCTCATTGTATCTAATATGTAATATTTTTATTGGCTTTTGATTTTTCAAAACTTTTTCAATGATCATAGACCGTTAGTTAGGCTAGCCCAATCAGAAAAAAGTTCTTAACACCTAGGAGACCACGTAGACTCGCTTCATTTCAAGTGAACTCATGTTTTCAGTTATCACAGCGCGGAGCGGTGGCTTTTTTGTCGAAACCTCCTTATCACTAGTTATATTTCACCGAGGCCCACCGCTCCGCTGCTGGTGATAATCAAAATCAACAGGTCACTACGGCTGTACTAGAGCTTATGTACACCCCATGAACTCGATTTTTTGCTGTCTCTCCAAAAAAAAAGGATTCATATACACAATCCCGTACTTGAAACCCACTGAATCAATTGGTCGTGGGGCGCGCGGTCGGCCGCGTAGATTAGCCGTGGAGCGCGCTGTCTCTTAAGTATTAGCAAGTTTGATCTATGAAGGAACTTTTCGATTGTTTCTGATTACAACCGCTTTATGATGTTTCTTATTGTTTTTTACCTTCCTTACTAACTTCCCCCTAAGGGCGAGTCATGCCCAATTTTTTTTGTTCAGGCCGGCCCGATTTCAAGCCGCCAGACACCCAGCCTGAACAGTAAAAAATTCGGATAAGGCCTATGATTGAAGAAAAAGCTGCTTATTGAGTCAAAAGTCAATAAAAATAATACAAAACGTATTTAGAATGGGTGACAACACGAAATAGAAAAAAAAACAAAATTTGTTCAATCCTATCCTTTGACGACGTCGCCCGGTATTCCTGGAATGAATTCTCTGTCGAATTATATCAAGAATAAAAAGAATCGCAGACAGACTTAAGAAATAAGAAAAATCAAAAAAAAGGAAAAGTCTGCATTAGCTGCTGATTAGGGGCGAGTCGAGGAAGCTGGTACAAACCCGATGCGTCACGTGCTCCTAGCCCGTGTACGCAATGGCACACACTAAATTTGGCCTCGAAATAGACGGTAAATAGACCCTCTGAAGACACAGTGAACCATAGACGGTAAACAAACGCTCTGAAAACACAGCGAACTATATAAGAGCACCGCGGGAGCATGTGAGGTGGCATACACGAAGTTGCCTGGAATCAGCCGAAAGTCCATTTGCCCGGATATGCCACAAAATGTCCGCCACGATTCCGTCGTCAAAAATATCGCAAATTCCTTTATTGGTTTCCGTTTTCACTGCGCCCAGCCAATTTTAGTGCACCATTGACCTTCTTCAGCTTCAATCAATTTATTTAACTGGTGATTGGTGAATGAAATGTTTAGCCGTGAGTACACCTCATAACGTCATATGTTGCACCTACTTTTTACATAACCGCTCGTGGATTTTGGTCTGAATTTATGCGGTGTTGTTTTCTCGGGTCTTTAGCACCCTTTTCACAACTCCTTTAAAATTCAGTATTCCCAGATGTGAAAATTTATTTAGTATCCAGCTAAACAAAGCTATCAAACGATATAGTGTTTGTTAGGACTCACCGTATTTCCTCTTTTAGAGGTACATGTACTTCTTTGTTTCAGGCCTCTTTTTTTGTGCACTTTTAATAAAGAGGAAACACCTATTTTCAGCCTTGGTTTTTTTTTTTGGAAATCCCATAGTGAAAATTTTAGTAACAAAGCTATGATTTTCGCGATCATCAACCATGAAAAGTCAGCCCTTCGAGTCCGATTAAGACATCGCTTCCACACTGGGGCGGCATGCACGTACGCGGCGGGTTAGGTTGTGGTAGGCGTCGTTTATACTTCCACCGCTGAGCGGCGCGGCGAAGTGCAATCCTATGATATCGATCGTGCCGCGCCGGGTGATCAATATTACAGAAATGCACTGTGCCGCGCCGCACGGCGGCGGGAGTATAAACGACCCCTTAGACAGGGTTTGGGGCGTCGGCGCGTTTTGTGATTGCTGTGCGAGTACTGGGGATAATCAATAGTTGGGGCCTCAACGGGGTTTCGGCTGCCCCACCCTCCTAGGTAGGGTTTGCGAGGAAAAGATTTTTCAGTGCTAGCCTAACCCTCTTTCAGTCCTCGCGCTGCTATCATCAAACGCGCCGACGCTTCAAACCCTGCATAACCCCAACTTAACCCGCCGCGTACGTGCATGCCGCCCCTGGTTAGTAGTATTTTCTTTTCTATACCGTAAGCTTTTTAAGGTCTTAATTTTATTTCTTATCTTTTTTTTGGAATGTACTACTGATAGGGGTGTACTTCAAAAAGAGGTGTTCTTACAATAGAGAGAATACGATATGCTAGATTTATCTGTGGCATAAAGGCAGTGTTCACTTAGAACGAGTATCCCTTTTTTTGGCTAAAACAAGCTTTGGGTCCTTCTAAGAATATTAAGAATGGAAATGCGACGAAAAACGGTCGGGAAGCGGGTGAAAATCTCGTGGGCCAGCTGGCCCACTCGGCCACCCCGCCCAGGTCCTGTAACAGTTGTCCTGAATTTGTGTTGATTTGATTGATTTGATTTGATTTGATTTATTACACGGTAAAACCGTGTCAAAGACAACAACAGAATAATAAAAGCACTAAAATCAGTCGAACAACAATAAACAAATGGATCAACTGACTGTTAGGCATACATCGGCACCATCAAGAAAAGAGATCTTACAAACATTACTCCTGGGACAACAGATAACACTCAAGTGTCTTTTTGAATTCACTTAGTTTCCCCACTATCGAACCTGACCGAAGTAGTTTATTGAATTCAGACCCCGCTCTATTGACAAAGAAGTGCTGTCGTACGTTCCGCCTGGCCCCAATGAGGCCCAATTTCACCGGTGCTCCCCTAGTGGTTGATGGTCTAAGGTTGAACAGCCGGCTAGCCTTGATACCAGCACTCCCATGAATGATCTTATACATCAATATCATATCAAACCTTCTTCTCCTGCGCTCTAGAGTGGTTAGGCCCAGTTTGGCGTTTCTGGTGACATGACACACGTTGCGATTCGTCTGAAACCACGATGTCCGGAAGTAAACTCTACGTGTGAAAGTATTCCGGACTTTCTCAAGCGCGTCGATGGATCCTTTTTTGTATGGATTAAAAACTACCGTACCATACTCCATTAGTGGACGTACGTACGTTTTATACACCTCGGTCAGCACGTTTGCATTAGTAGTTGATAGTGCTCGAAACGCGCAGTGCATCATCCTATTAGCCGTGGACGCAACCTGAGGCAGTGATCATCGAAATTAAGATCGTCCTTGATAAGAAAACCAAGGTCCTTAATCTCGCTGACCTCGCTCAACTGCAAACCGTCGATAGTATAGAAGCCACTAACTCGCCTCTTACCAAGCTTCATCACTTTAGTCTTTTCGCTGGAAAGCGGCAATTTCCATTCATTCGACCATTTGGCTACATCACTTAGAGTTTTGCAAACACTCCGAATCCTCCATTGTCAAAATAGGTTTATACAACTTAAAGTCATCAGCGAATGCCGAACAGCCGACGTTGTTCAAGGATATGATCGAGGGAAGTTCATACGTATAGATATTAAAGAGAATTGGTGAAAGCACTCCCCCCTGGGGAACACCACTAAGGACTGCAAAGGGAGAGGAGAACGTACTATTAAGCCTGACCCTGAAAGTTCTACCCGTGAGAAAAGCACGAATCCAAGCCTTTATACGTGGATGGATACCCACTATTTCCAGTTTGTTTACTAATTTGCGATGAGAAACTCTGTCAAATGCACGTGTTAATGTAGCAACAGACAATGAATTTTAGAATAGTCTTCATCGCGAAAGACTGTAACAACCCAGCATGTACATTGACTCCTCTTATTTTTTGAAGAATTTTTGGTGCCAGAAAAAGAAAGCAAAGCCACTTACCGAAGAATTTTGAAGCGCGAACCATTGCGTTTTGCGCGATTTCCCTGCGTACAACGCATCGAACCTGACGTCGGGGAAATACACAAACAGGACCAATTATTTTTTCAGAGATTTCTTCACACAGTTTTTCTCCTTTATTTGACTGTTCTGTGGTGTTTTTTTTTTCTATTACCCTCTTCTTAGTTTACTTACCTACCCAAAAACATCGAAAAACATAATACGGTTTTTTATCGTGAACACTGCCTTTATAGGCAGTGTTAAAGATCTAGATGATGTTCTAGTTTTCATCGGAAACTGAAAGTTCTAAGATCTATCGCAACAATAATGTCTGAAAAACGGCTTGGAACGAGCCATAAATAGCCCTATACAGTCTCAGAGTTTTGATGTTCCATGCCCGCCCCGCCCACTTCTTCGATCACCAACAATGATGATCGCGGTTTCGATCATAGCGAATTCAAGTTTTGAGGCCGCGAAGGGCCATTTATGGCTTGTTTTGTGACGATTTTTCTTTGCATTATTGTTGCAATGGTTTTCGGCATATTCGATTCCCGACGTAAATTCAAAAATCGTTTTTATCGTGAACACTGCCTTCAAAGTGATGCCTTCCTATCCACTGCCCAGAAAAAAATCGCATGCAACTTGAGTGGCCTTTACCCGCTGAGCCACACTGGGGCCGGATTCATCAACGAAATTTAGCGTTGGTAGGCTGGGTAAGGGTAGCTTCCTACCCAAAATCGCACGAATGACGCGATTCACGAAACTTGCTACCCACGGTAGCAACCTACCAAAGCCTACCCAGCGCGAATCTCGGGTAGGGTCCTACCAGCGGCGCCCTGCCTGCGAGATTTCGCGCTCTGTTGCTGAATTCACGCGTTCGTCCTTTAAACAGCTGTTTTCAGGCTTCCTGTAAAAGAGAGTTTCAGCATTTTTACCCTTATTTGGTTAGCATGTTGTGTTTGCATCATCAATTTCCGCCGCCCACAATTCAGTACCCATTGTTTACCGTCAAGGCTTGGATTTTGAATTACTAGGTTGGTGCAAAAATAATTGCGGGCTTTGAAAAATTACTTTCTGTCCGGTTGATTTTTTTTGGAGATTTTGAAGCACGGGAACCCTTGTTCTCTAACTGTCACTTCTTGATTCCTATTAAAGAACTCTGATTTTTTTTTTTTTTTTTGTGATTTATACATTTAAATTAAATTTATGTTCTTAGTAGATACTGATTTTGAAACATATTCTTGCATTCTGGTGGCTTCTCTTTCACACAGTGACTTTGAAGCACCAAACTTCGTAGTTGAAAACTACACGAAGCTTTCCATCCACAAAACTTTTTTTGCGAAATATCGACTGTTTTTCAGACATCGCTTTTGTTTTTCTCCTGCTTTTTGAAAGTAGCTTTCAACACGCAATTGGAATTCAGTTGTATAGGGAATCTCCGTTAGTGTTAGATAGAGGAAGAAGTGCGCTTTTGTGTGCCACATAACATTGTCCAAAAAAGCTCGTTTAGATGAGTAGAATGACGGTATACAAACCGCGATTACTTTCCGCGAACCTAATATCTATGATTTTAATTCTGTTCTGAAATTGGGTTCTCACAAAAGCTCATGATTTTTGGGCAAAACGCTTTTTTTTTATTTAGCCGAAAGATGAAGGCGGCGATGTGCGCGAGAAAGGATGAGGATCATATTCGAAAAAAAAAACAAAAATAGAGATTGAAAATATCTAGATAATAATGTATACAAACTGTCGCGTGAATACTGAAACCCAATGACCACACGTTTCTCATACTGCTGGTTCTTGTTTCGTTCGTTTATAGTTATACTGACATGTTCTATTAGATTCTACCGAAAAAAACGAAAACCGTCTCCACGTTTCTCATACGGCTTGTTTTTGCATGTGTTTTGGACATAACTAGATCTCCTTTTTCATGACACTTATACGTTTTGTGCTTTAGGGTTCGTGAGTTACCGAAAGTTTAAGCATATGGAAAGCAATTACGAGCGATGTGCAATAGTCGTCGTTTGTAAAACGCGGCGGCGTTGCCACACACATTACGCTTTCAGGCGTAACTGCCTGGTAGCTCTACCCACGGTAGCATTGCGCTCATGAATCAAAATGCGGTGGTAAGGGTAGCAATCTCCCGTGGGTAGCGCTACCACTGGATAGCGCTACCAGCACTGCCGCGTTGATGAATCCGGCCCCTGGACGCTGCAGCTTGCGGCCGCTTACTCATTCAATCGTAATGCTCCCAGTCGAATCAGTCGAACATTCTGTTTTCTTTCTTCAGTTCTTCATTGTCGTAATGCATTTCGCTATTTATCACACGTTCATGGTGAAATAAAATCTTTGCGGAAATGCGCCAATGATTTTGCCAACACTTCACAGTGAAATCTTTTTCATTGTATTTTTAGGATGTGGGATTCCCTTAGGTCTTCTTTTTCTGAAGTAACTCGAACTCTGCTTTCTGCGCCATGGTGGTATGCCCTGCCCACCAGTGTTCTTCCGCTACATATGTTCAGGATGAGGAATTTCAAGTTTCGCTTTTCAGCCGGAATTAATATGAAGATTCGATTATCCAGTGAGATTTATTTTCTAACTTGCAGTGCCTTTTTCACCTCTTCCAAACTACTATGGCATCTCTGCAGAGTTTGAACGTGAGGGGTTTGCTTAGTTAGAGCAGCTTCAATTTACCCTGGTTTATCTGCATATTTGCTCCTGATTTCATGTCATGATGATTCTCTGACCCCGATCTACCTGCACACAAATAATAGGTAATCAAATTTCGTCGTTGCGATCGCTTTGCGCTCCTCCAGTTAACAACATTGTGAGAATGAATGTTCAGTGTTGAACTTCGGATGGTTTAATCGATATTCATCAGAGTGCATGATGCATCGAAGCGTTGCGTCGGCAGCGATGATGATCCCGATTAGACGCTCCATCGTGTCATCATTGTTTCTTTTTCTTCCGATCTGTGCAAGAAATATGCAACAGCTGCCTTGTGCAAAGGAAAATCAGTCACTAGAGAAAAAGACTCACCAGAGTTGTGATATCGTGGAACTTGAGTATTTTGCTTGGTTTTGTGTTTCTCAATTGAATTTCTGAAAAATGAAGAATTATTGTGTATCCTCTATCCCAAAACTAAATTTATTCTGTTCCTTCGCGTGCGTGTGCGGAGCGAGGGGAGCTCTGAAAATTTGCCGCGTCAGTGCCGGGAAAGTAGCGCGACCCTCGACTGTACCGCGATAGTTCCGCGATAGTACCGCAGCGGCCCCGTGACCAGAAGATCTTGTAGCCGTGTCTTGAGCTTTGACATCGCCAGATAGTACCGCAGCGGCTCCGCGTTAGAACCGCGCCGGCTCCGCGAGGATGTAGCAGTGAACCCGCGTGGAGTACGATGCACTATCCTGTGTGGTGAAACGAAGTTGTCGCCGGTTCAATTACACAAGTTTGAGGTACATTCTATATTTTCCTTGGGCGCAAAAGCGGCGGTAACCTCTGTCGCTATCAGACAGATGACGTAACGACCCACTTCCCCTAGTTGTATTATCATTCTTAATTATTTTCATATCAGACACTCTCCCGGAGCCGCTGCGGCACTATCGCGGAGCCGAAGCGGCACTTCCTCATCACCGCTACGGCTCCGCGGTAGTTCCGCCACGGCTCCGCGGTAGTGCCGGCGCGGCTCCGCGATAGTGCCGCTTCGGTGCCTGTAGGCCCCGAAGCGGCACTATTGCGGAGCCGCAGCGGCAATTTCTCTAAGAGAGAGACAGCGAGAAAGTGTGCAGGAGGAGGAGACACAGCATACACTTCCACGATCAGCGAAAACGAATTCTACCCCAAAATGACGGCGGATACATTGTCGCTCGTAGGATTTAGTCAAATGGGGCGCAGAGATGCGTTTCTTTTGCCTTCAGCGCCACTTGTTTATTACCTTTCAGAATCAATTTTTTTTTAGATCTGAGCGATTATTTCGGATCCAGGTTTGGAGGGCAGTTTTGTCTTGCTTGGATTAAAAATTAAACGAAAAAGTTTGGAATGTGATTTCTAGGTAGTCATACAGTACACATAGCGCTGTGCAGCCGCATACTGTTCTTTTAGAATCTATCTGAATGAAGTCGTCCGCCCACGCGGTCGGCGTTCGTGCGCAGTAGTTGTCGCGAAGGCTTTTTTGCATTTGTGAATCGATCTGCAGGAATATCAGACGAAGAGTGTATAATATTCCAGCCAGCTGTTTGCAGCCATGGGGAGGCTCGTCCGAAAAATGCCTTTGCGACGATCGCTTCACACGCACGCCGACCGCGGGGGGCGACAGTCTTATTTGGACAGACTTTATGCTGTGTGGCACACGAGAAATTGGGGAACAGTCATTGCTGACCCGTGCGGTCTGCGTAGCGGTTTGTGAGCGTCGTGCGCGGTGGAATGAGCGGCGACGCGACATCCCAGCACTTAGAGGCAGCAGACACGCTCGAAAAAGTTGTCGAGATAACTACGTTTCTGAAGTCGCATGGCTCCTAGTAGACTACTCACGCCGTTGGAAGCGTCAAAAATGAGTCAAAACTACTAAATTTCACCAATGCAAATTGAAAGATTTCTGCAACCCAGCCCCTGAGCCTCTGCAGCCCCGCCCCAAAATACAATCTCGTACAGATGGATAGTACTGATACGGTAACTTTGGCTCGTTTTTTCGTCAGTTCCCATTACAACCAGCTCCAAACCTGATTTATGTCATATAATCGATACCATTTTTAAGCGTGTCTGCTGCCTTTAAGCGAGAGCAAGCGTACTGACATGTCCTGGAGCAATATTTGCTTTGCTGCCAGGGTTGAGCAGGGTTGCGACCCGGCACAACAGGGGATCGTAAAAATTTTGGAAATTTTAGGGAAAAAATGAAAGATTTTTGATGTTTGTAAAATTTTTGCAAATGCACGGCCCTTAGGCGTCCACACTTTAGCCGCTAACGAGCTTGATCCTCAAAAATTGATATTACAAACTTGGCTTCTTTTCCAGCTTCGCCTTTCATAAAAAAAGCAAAATCACTTTTTCGTCCCAGGGGGTCGTAAAATTCTTTATTTTTTTTCAAAATTCTGGTCAACGGGGGGTCGTAGCTCAGCCGAAGATCGGCACAACGGCCTGCTCAACCCTGTTTGCTGCGTTCATTTTATGGCACTAAAGATAACGTTTTCCCTAATAAGGTGCGGAAGACTCGTCCACGCAATGGTGGGTTTTACGTGTTTACCGCGCGTGCGACACTCACCGGACCGCAACGCGTACGCACGCAGGTTAGTGATGTCATGGAGCCCGAAAATTTTCTCGTTTAAACCCATGTCTTAGCAATCATTACACCATGAATAGCCCTTTCGGTCAGGATCCCAAATAATTTTGCACATTTGAAAGAAATTAGATCAATTGATAGTTAATTGTGGCCAATGACAACATCGAAAACCAAGTTGAACAAAAAACAAAACATGATCGCCCTCTAAAATAAGAGAAAAGTACGAATAGTATTTGCGCGACCCACTGTTTTAGGAGCATTTTACAATGTACAGATGTTGGGTTCGAAATGGTAATGCAGCTTCATATGTTCGACTTGATTTGCTTCACAAACGCCACAAACCTATAATTTCAAGAGAGTTATAAAGTAAATACGTTAAGGAACCGAAAAAGCATCCACGCGCGCCTCCTGACCAAATCCCATGGGCCCTATTGTTGCTGTCAGATCATTTATTGGGTAAATTGTTTCCAAAAGTACATAGTGCCCTATCCTGCTAAGGCAATTTCATTTGTCGATAGCAGGTCTGTTTGATGTCGTATCATAAACCGCCTCTTGCTGACAACCAAGACGACAGCTCTATGTCGCGAAGGGCCTGCGTGCCAAGACGAAAGGTTACCCTTTATATTGGAGTGAAATTCATCTTGGTCGATCGCGTGCGTGTGCGAGCGTATTCTACGTCTCCTTCTCCTCTCACTCTCTCGTCGCCTACCCCTTCGCTCCGCACATGCACGCGAAGGAACAAAGCAAGTTGCCCTGCGGATTAGATGATATGCTTGCCTCCTCTTTCGCGTCGCAGATTAACCTGTACTCTCGTTCTTTTCCCTCCACAACCTTAACTTGAGTATTGTGATTGACTGACTCAGAATATAGTAGGCTAGTAGCCAAACATAGAGCCTCCTTGCAGAATTTAGTCTTGTGAGTGGACGGGGCTGCGGTAATAGATTGTCACGCGCGATCGAAATCTTCTTGGCCGATGGTGTCGCCAACACCGCACCGCCAGTCGCAATGATCGCGCCTCGGTCTGAATGTGATAATGAGACCACGGAGGTTTTTCTGCCTTACTTCGCTGTTTTTTGGGTGTTGATATATCCGCCACAGTTGTTCGGCCAAGAGCCATAAGGAAGACGAGCATTAGAATAGCTGGACAGAAAATCCGCTAATAGCCAAGTAGGCAGCTGGCTAGTAGCAATGCAGAAAGCATGCTACAGTCCGCAGCGTAGATACCACCTCGCCTGCAGACAGTGGGGACCGGCACCTAAAGTGTTCTGGAAGTCTATCAAGGTTACCCTATTGAGAGCGATTTGAGATCACCATCTAGGACCGAAGAGCCGCGTGATGCGCACTTTATTGGGGGGGGGGCTCGTGTCATACTTTTTGCAGCAGCGACCAACGTATGTGGCTACACACCGCTGAAATGTTGTTGTTCTCTGAGATTCAAGGGTGATAGCAATATGTACAAGCCAAACTCACAACAGCTGTTGCTCCGTCCGGTTCTTAGTAGGGAACCTCGCTAGTCAGGTATGAGCTTTTGAGAGACTGTGAATGTTCCTTGGTCAACTCGGATACGCTCTCTTTGAATCTAAACTCTAATTTTGCTACGGACATCTGCGAAAAAAGTTATAGCCGGTCAAAGTTCGTATTTCACGCCTTTTTTATCAAAAAACGCGCATTAGAGTTTGCGAAATCCGAAAACGGACCTCATGCTTGTGTTCAGCCCCCAAAACTACCCCACTGAGCTAATTTCGAGTGAAGGCACATTCCCCAAACTTTGCACAGACTGAAAGCGTTTTGGACTGAGCGGATTTTCGGTGGGCGCTTATTTATACCTCTGAAAGCGTAAAAAAATTGCAGATTTCCTTCAAAATCCGGTGGGTTATTTGGGGCGCTGATCACGAATTTGAGGTCCTTTTTTTGATTTTCGAAATTTTAAGGTAGGTAAAGTCAGTTAAAAGGCATAATGCCTACCGTAACCTACAGTAGCCATAAGTCTAGCGACAAATTGACCCCAGATTCGCGTTCAGCGCCTTGAATAATCCCCAGTTGAAAGGTTTGAGCCAAATCCGAAAAAGTTTTCCCAACACCCTAAAAATTGGCTGATGGCTAACCTTATCTTTTCACGAAGCTTCAAAAACGCTTATAACTTCGTTCAGAGATGTCCATAGCAAAATCCGAGTCCAGATTCGAAGAGAGCGTATCCGAGTTAACCAAGAAACATTCACAGTCCCTCAAAAGCTCATACCTGACTAGCGAGGTTCCCTAGTTAGCCTGCTCTCGTGTAAGGGTTTCAGAGTTCCACCGCGGCGCGGCGCGATTTCATGATTCATATGCGAATCGACGGGCGGTGCGTTATCGATCGATGCCCACAGATAACATCTCATCGCGCCGCGATGGAACCCTAAAATAGGCCTTAGTAGTTTTCCCGCGATGATAGTGAACTAGGATTCACTTTTGCGTCGTATCATTGCGAACACTGCATTCAATGAAAATTAACCCTGAAAAGATATTCGCCGTAAGAGTATTTCAAAACCGGTACCTGGCGCCACTCGCCACAAAAAAAAACCACTTCAAAATGCCCGAAATCGCTTCTATGAACGAAACTCATAATTGTGGGCGCTTGTTTTGCAGATAACGCGGCGAGATTTGAAATCCGAGCCTCCAAACCAGGTCAATTAATGTTGGAAATTCTCCAAAGTGGTTAGGGATCTTAGCGCTGAGAGAAGTGTAAGAGTTGAGGATTGGATTGTTGGCGAAACCCACATTTTCTATGTCTCAAACTAGAATAATGATGTGATTCTTAGGATTAGAGGGCGAGTTAGTGATTTGGGTGTGACGAGTACACCGCCTTTGCAAGGCAATTTTCTCAAAGATAGCTATTTTCAAGGGCATTTCGCGAAAACCATACACTAATCTTGCATGTTTTCCTATGTATAAGTTAGGTTATTAAACGAAAAGATACCATGAAAACCCTAATTTGGGAAGAAAAACAATTTTGAAATTTTGGAAAAAATGTGGGACGAAGTTTGCGCCATAAGCACGGCTCAAGGACAGTCTCCTGACTTGGCAGTGTGTAATATTACGACAATTCGCGCCATATTGCTTTTGGCAGAACTTTAGCGGATCACATCACTGGCCAATTCGTCAGCTTGTGTTCACGATTGAACCAATTTCGAAATTTCACCGGAAAACGAAATTTCAGGGGCCCATTGTAACAACAATCCCAAAAACGGCAAAAAATACTCCAATAACGGCCTTTCTTTTCCATGTGATGCGAGCTCCTGACCCATACCGCTCAACGGCCATCGATCGAAGCGAAAAAAAGGTTAAAATTGACGGATTAACAGTCCTATATGACCCTAAACTCGAAAGTGGTACGCCCTCCACGCTCACTTCCTCAAGAGCCATCGAGGAAGTGGGCGTGGTGGGCATGACACATTTCAGATTTGGGGTCGTACATATAGAACTATATTTGGCTAGATTTCAGTCGTCGTAATACATTGTTGTTGCAATGGACCTCGGACCCTGTTATTTCCGGTGAAAACTCGAAAAGTGTCGGAGTCCAGCGAACATTCTCTGGACATCAAAACTGGCTATGGTGATCCAAGAACGTTGTCATATTGTTTCTCCATATTATTATAGTGAAAAAATACATGATCCCATGGTTGTTTGGCACGGTAAACCTCTGGACAATCAATTCACTGTTTCCGAGTCGAAATACGTCGTCTGTTGTGCATTTCGTTGCCTACCGCTGATCGTCATTCCACAGTTTTATTGCTTTTCAGCTGTATTGAAGTCAGTGTTCCCAATAGCATTCTTTGAGTTCTCACACGGAAATCGGAGGTTTCGTGGTCCATCGCAACTATAATTTTGAAAAAACTGGCTAAAAACGAGTCATAAATATCCAATACGGCCCTAAAACCTAATTATGGCACGCCCACTTCCTCAGTGGATGGTGAGGAGGTGGGCGTGACGGGCATGTCACATTCAGGTTTTGCGGCAGGTAGGGCTATGATGGGCTAGTTTTTAGCCGTTTTTTTCTCATCAATGCTGGAATGTGCCCCGAACTTTTAGTTTTTCGCTGAAAACTCGAAGACTGTTTTTGTTGTTAACACAATCTTAAAGGCAGGGTTTGCGATGAAAGCAGCTTTGGAGCTCTCTTCATGAGAATGTAGATTTGGTCATCACACAAGTACAACTAAATGAAAAAACTTTTCGCGGAAAAAACGCTGTATAACGGCTAATTACCGGTGTCGGCCGACCCTCTAGTTGACGAGATTTTTCGTTAATGCTTTATTTATCCGCCTTTTATTTTACTGCTAAAGTAGTCAGCAGTCTCCAGAAATGCTCAGAAATTACTTTACAAGCAAACTAAATGTTGACGAAACAGGCATTTATAGAAACCTCGGTGGCGGACACCAAACAATAGCTTATTCCTGAGCGTTTTTTCTACAACTTTTCACTTAGTACCCTGCCTTCAAATCTGGCTTACGTGATTCTCTGCCTAAAAATCGTAGTCATTTCCCTCCCGAAGTACCTATAGAATTGAAAATTTCCGACCGTTTATATTATTTATTCGGAACAGTTTTCCACCTAAATAGACTCTCTTCAAAGCTGCATCACGTTGTTAGATTCAAAAATGGAATGGAGCGGAGACAATTGAAATACACACCATATTTCTTTGCAATCAATAAGTAGGGAATTCGTGACCTCCTAGCAGAGTTTTATGGGTTGGCAGCTTGGCCATCTTTGATGTTGCTTTAGTTGAAGTTTTTGTAGCAAAAGATCTCATCTTCCGGCGCATTGATGCTCCTTGTTGATGTGTTGTCATGCGCTCAACTGGTTCATGTGCTTAACTGATTTTTTTGTGTTGTTTTTCTTTGTTTTTCTCGGCCACGTGATTTTTACCTTCTAATTTGTGTTGTTGTTGGCATGCCCGAAAGGGCGTATATAAAGAAATAAATAGATAAATCTTTAGGCTTTAGGGGCTGAGCAGAGTGCCATAAGGGCGCGGCGCTAAATTTTTCTCAAAAATGTGTAGATCGTTTCGAAAACTATTCATATGGTAGTGCATTTTGTGATGTAATGCATATGTTCGCCGAGGGATAGACCGGGCCGCGGCGGTAGATCGTCGTTCGCGACCTATCCCGCGCTCACCGGAGGTGTCGCGAATGCCGCACCGGTCATCGCAGAAGGTCCTCCGCCAACGCGTAGCTAGATGCCTCACACGGAATCCAGAGATGCCCAGGGTTTCGGAGGCATCTAGTCTAATTTTGACACGAGAATTTACGTAAATTACGGAAAGTTTGGCCTTAGTTGGTGAAATTTTAGCTACAGCGCCCGCATATTCTACTGAAATTCTCGTTACAGCACTCGGTCGATCGACCCACCCAGTCTTGATCCGTACTAGAAAGACGATCCCCGCTGCGATCGAGCGCATGGCCGTTTCTTCCCCACGGCCTGCAGCATTCCAGCGGCCAATATTATCCCTAGCAAGGTCTTCCAGAGAGCGACACGGGGTCATCCTCCACGACCAGCCACACAGTGTCAAGTTATCCGTGGATTGACTGGGCCAACACTGTTCGAGCGGCATCCCTGTGTTCCGCGTAGCTAGCGCGGGTTTGAGATTGCAATCCAACACAGGCTGTCGCTAAATCCGTAGATTCTCGCTACAAAATTGTAGCGAGAATATACGGGTTTAGCGTCAGGGAGAACACTGGCTCGAATTTAGCTTTCGTTTTTACGTAGAATACGCGCAGAATTTGCACCCTTTTAGCCTCTACACAAGAATATGCGGGTTTTAGCTATCGTAGCTAAAACCCGTGAATTCTCGCTACATGGAATGGGACGGCAATTCAGGCAGCGCCCTCGAAGGCATCTAGCTACGCGTTGGCAGAGTCGCGTCTCGTCTGTTTGCTAGACTGGAATTCGGCGGAAGGACTATACGTCAACCTCACAGCCTCGTCTCACTTCGACTGCTCAACGATTCTGCTGATGGATTAAACCGTTTTTTTAGAAATTGACGCAACACTATCGCTGGGCCGTCACGCTAGTTCACCTCGACATTGCCGCGTTAGTTCCAGTGTAGTTCAGTTCCGAATTCTCATTTTCAATTATGCAAGAACAACGGTAGTGTCCAGACTTCGTGATAAGCCACCTTGGCCGGCGTCGACGCGGTCGTATTGCGGCAATACTTTTGTACTATCAAGAGTGGCCCCACATAAAAAAGATTGACCAGAGCACATAAGGGATCTGAGGGTACTGTTGTGGCGCTAACCCAGCATACGCCGGTTCTATAACACCTTCAGTTTGAAAACAGTTCTCGTGATTAAGTCCGCTGTAAGGTCAATCGATTAGTGTGAAAGTCGAGTGGCCGTCTTGGCCGCTGCGGGAAAAAACGGCGCAGAACCGATAAGAACCATCAAAATAGAACGACTCTCGCTTTCGGGCGCTAAGGGGACCCTCTCTTGGCAATCGTTGGTGCGAGAGTTCGGCACCAATTGTAGGTCAGCGAATTTTCCCTAGTTTGCCCATGGTCTTTCGAACTTGTTTGGCGCACCATAGTATACTCAAAGAAACAACTTCTTCTATATATGTAGCAGTGTTTATCACTATTCAAAAACACTCGACCTACTCTGAATTTCCAATCAAAATGTAGAAGAATTTTTTGAGCTACGAAAATGTTCAAATGCTCCTCATTCTCTTCTTCACACCTGTCAGGGCTGCGCGAATTCATGAAGCATTCAAACCCGTGAATACTAAATTTAGTAGCGAAAGGGATTTGCGAAAATTCTGCTATGGCGCCAATGTCGCTTTTTTCAAAAACTTTTGAACAACGTCATTTTCTATCATATCTTCATTATGCAATGACTCCAGGGCACTCAACTTCAGAGTTAAGTGTTATGGACACTTCAGTTCCTAATTATAAATATTATGTTTTCTTAAATACCGATTATTTTTTTCAGAAATCTAAAAAATGTGTGTAAATCCAGTTTTTCGAAGAAAGATGGATATATAGTTGACAAATTATATATCATTACATAAGACACTGCTTATGATACTTAACTATGAAGTTGGGTGCCTTCAAGACAGTGTTCACAAAGGAATAGTTCCCTTTTTTTCGCGGAAACGTAAGCTTTGGGTCCCTATAAGGAGAGAAAGAAGGGAAGACCTACGAAAAACGGCCAAGCAGAGGGTGAAAACCCTGTGGACCAGCCGACTCGTTGCATCACCCCGCCCACGTCATATAACATTTGTCCTGCGTTTGTTTCACCAGGGGAACAGTTGCCGAATTCTTGAATACTTATTATCCCGGAAAATTCTAATATCCAAACTTGGGATTTTAACCATCTAGTTGTTTGATGAGTTTTTGCAAAGTCACTTACCGACATTAGGTTTCACGCTTTGTCGGCAGTCCACCGAAACACGCTAAGCAGGCATAATTAAATATTTCAAAGCTTTTTTGAACAGTTTTTCCTCCGTATTTGAGAGTTTTGTCGGGACTTTTCCCTATTAACCTCTGTTTCATGGATTTACCTAGTGAAAAACATCAAAAACTGGCATACGGGTTTTTATCGTGAGCACTGTCTTTAAAATTGTTAATTATGGAATATACAATAGAAAACGCCATTTTTAAAAATTTTAGAAAAACGCGAAATCCGACGTATTGGTCGAATAAGATTTGGTACTTTACTATAGCCTACACAAATTTATATGTTCCACACTTGAACATTCCTGCTAGGTAGAAAAAAAGAGAACGATGGACATCTAAAGATTCTGGTAATCCAAAACCTCCTCTACATTTTCATGTTAAATTTGAAGCCGGTCAAGTGTTGTGCTCTTCAATAGTGAACCATCCTTGATCGTTCATTGAAATTTTGCTGACCAGTATTGGGTGCAGAACTTTCGAACAAACCTAATACAGCTTCATTCTCCAGAACTCACCCAGACTCATGTGGATTACTTCATAGTGAATACCAATGATAACCCCTTCCATCTGGCATTGTGGTTTCATTCTTTGGCATGAGTTTTTTGCGCTTTTATCACTATCATTTCCTCGCATCTGTGAGCTGATACAGCGCTAAGATTCTCGTAGCAAAAGCGCGGATGAAGCGGCGAACGCCCCGGCCTCTTCTCCAGCACTTCTGATCGACACACACACTGACTGCAACCGCTTCTGAAGTCTCTCCCGTAGACTTTTTCCACTTGGGATTCTGATTTCTCTACTCTGGGCCATGTCTTCGATGTTGGACGGCATACTGGCTGTTGAGACTACACCTGCTGGCAGTGTTTCGAATTCCGATGCCGGTGACTCCGTGAACCGAACGATGGCTGAGGAAGAATTTCTTGCTATTGCAAAGGAGCTGCAGTCTGAAAATTTTGTCAAGGAGGCCCACAACTCTTCCAAGCTAGATGATCATCATGTAGGTCGCAGGAAAGGCTCTTTTACTGTTGAGACCGATGGAATAAGATACGCAGATGAGGAAGACGATGGAAAGAAAGAGGTTACTCACCCTCCGGCGATCAATGAAACATTCAATGCATCAGCTGATAAGGCCTCTGCAGAGAAGAAAGCGCAAGTCATCGCTGTCCCGGAGACCCCTGCGAACTCCCATCAGCGGAATGTCGAGCTTGGCAAGAACCGCAAAGAGCATGTCGACTCTCACCTTCCTCCAAAATCTGTCAGCAACCACTCGGAGCAAATCACCGTTGTAGCCGAGGTGAATCAGGAGTCACACGAGCATGTTTCGGTTGGAGTGAACCAGATTGAAGTGCCCAGGATTTCTCTCGACCTTCACTTGGCCCAGGTGCAAGTAACTCCTGCTGCTCCTCCAGCGTCCCCCGAAGAAGTCAACAACTCCCCAACATCAGCCAGTCGTAAACCAGGAACCCGCTCAGGGCCCTCCAGTCAAACCTCCCCATGGCCGCTATGTCGATGGATCTGAAAACTTGGAGGCAGTTGCTTTTCGTACCACGACTACTGCCTCAGCTCCTCCAACGCCTCCAGTGAGAAGGAACTCACAGGTGGCTGCAATGCCTCAGATGTCCCGAACTCCGACGCTTCAGAAGCGGTCACTGGATCGACAGTCGTCATTCTCTTCCAGCAGAACCGGTACAATGAACTACAGTCTTGCCAGAGGTCGACTTTCGTTTCCGACTCTGCCGAGGAATGCGAGACCACCCACCAGAGGTAAGGTTTTGCAAAATTCTGTTTCACGTAACGCTTTCTTGTTTTGGGTTTTGTCCCGGGAGATTGCGTAAGGATGAGCGGTTCAGGTACCTTCGAACGTTTACTCGCGAGAGAGGTCCTTCACATGTGACTCGGTTTGAAGTCAATTTAGAGCTAGAAGAAATGAAATCCTTTGGGTTGGGAAACACTAGCGGAACCAATATTTGAGTTTTCTTTTTATTCCATCGAGTCTCTGAGAAACTTCCCCTTTGAACCACAAAAAGCTGCATTACGAATTAGCTGACACTTCCGGTGGCAAAGCTCTAGAAATACAACCGGCATGAATCCTACGATGATTTCTGTAGCGTTCCCCTATTGAAGGTTGGCGTAAGTAACTCGGTGCACCTAAAGTTCGTCTACGCAATAGCGTTCAGTCCGTAAAGTGCACGCTGATTGCGGAAGCGTGTTGCGGCGCGGTTTCGAGGCTCCTTAGACAGGGATGTCGGATCACGTGGGCGCTTTTGCGTTTTTTTTTCGCAACGGCGAAACCGCGCCGCAAGACGCTTTCGCAATCAGCGTGCCCTTTTGGGGTCTGAACGCGATTGCGTAGATGAGCTGTATGCATATGACACCGAGTTTGCGCCAACCTTCAATTGGGAACACAAAGTATCACTAGGATCCATGTCGACTGTAGGCCAGCGGCGAGACGTTTTTTTTTTCTAGCATTGCGCAATAATTGTAGAAATCATTTCTTATTCTATTGCTCGTCTTATAACAAAACTGTATATGCTAATTTTATAGTATTTTCGGAAATTCAAGTCCTGGAAATAATCAGCTGGTGAAACTTGGCGAATTTCTTACTGGGCAGGTCCTGCAACGAAGCAATGCGCGTTGCGTTGGCGTGTATAACTGCTCGGTGCGGATTTCTGCCGCGTTTTTCTGCGTACTATTCCTTTTGGACTATCTGCGAACAAAGAACGTGTCCATTAGTGGTCTTGTCAGCGTCCCGTCGGTGCGTACAATACACGCCCTAATATATACTCAAAAAAGTCGCGAAATCGCCATAACTCGGTTCATAGTGGGCCGTCTGAGTTCACCAGGAAATATTTTCTGGAATTATCATCGAGAGCACTTCTTTTCTTGAACGTACACATCTCTTACCTCCAAACAATTCGCATAAGACCTACACAACCAATGAAGTTGGCAAAAAGAAGAGTCTAGTATTTGGAAATTATTCGATGTCGAATTATCTGCAACAAACCTTTTCCGCGAAACTTCGCATTTTCAATACCGAACGTGTTGGCCATTTCCAAAGCCTCGAAGCTCTCTTTCCTCCCATCTTTCTTAGCAATAGTTTTGAAAATCAACATCAGTGTTTACTTTTTCACAGTGGAGTATGGAGAAGCCTGATGTGTGATTTTTTCCAAATGTGAGTCTTCAAATTCTTTCAATTGTAATCGCATGAATGCTTCGGTTTAGTAATATAAGATACTAGAAAGTATAAAAGTAAGTTGTCTCAAAAGTCTGTAAATAGTTGTTTCTCGTTTTTAAAAATCCGGAACTTATGGAAAAAGTTTTTTCATAAAAATTTCAGAGCTTTGTTGGGTCTTTTTGCTGTACTCAACTACCTCGTGGACCTAACAGTGCAGAACAATTCGAAGAATAGGATACGGTTTTTCGCGCGTGCGCTGCCTTTAAAATGTGGGTCCCTAATATAGCACTGATGATGAAGAAGCAAGAAAAACGTTCTCAATTCACACGAAATGCAGGACTCCCATCTCGGCTCTCCACTGACAGTGAAAGTGTTTGGTTTAAGGATGGAATGGTTTGTGTAGCCGTTCTCCGACTTTTTGTATCTGTGCTCAATTTTAAGCAGTTTTTTTGTTCTATAGGTCACCTAAAGTCAGTCCGAATAAGACTCGTGTAAGGCGGCCGTCGGACAGGCATTTTTTTAGTCTGTGAATCGACTTGCAGGAATATTAGACGGATAGTGTGATATCTCGGTCCGCAGTTTACAGCCGCGGAAGAGTTCATTTGAAAATGCCTTCGTGACGGCTCGCATCGACACGCACGCCGACCGCGTGGGTGGACAGACTCTTGGGCCTGGCCGCATTCGTATATGATTAAACATCGCAAGCAGAGAGAAGTAAGTGATCGTCTTACAACTTCTCATTGTTGCTGCATCTTTTGCTGAATACAGGTTTTTGAGAGCGTTTTCGGCCAATTCTCCGAGCGTCTTGCTGCCAAATTTGGTTACCTGGATTAGATGGACTATTTCGCACCTGCCTGTGTCGTTCGTGTGTTATCTTTGAGCCTTTCGCACTCTCACTTGTTCGGCATGAGGTCTCTTATTGCACTCTCAGATTACGTTTCCGTTACTATCTGAAAAGGGGAGAAAAGCCTGTTTTTTTCTGGTAAGCCACCACTCGTCAGAGTGAAAAAAATCACTAGGTCTAGAGAAGAAGGTGCCTATCCAGTAAGAATGTACCTGACAACTTGTAAATTTCTTCGTTTATAGGTTGTATTGTAGGTCTAAGGGGAAAGCAGCAGATTTCCAGGAGTTTCCTTCAGGAATGACAGAAAAAGGCCTCCTTCCGGACACTCCACGTCATACATTCCAGTGATGGAATATTATCGTGGGTGTCCTGATGCATTCGCTCCATATTACATTCCTCTACAATTCAGCGATAGCGCCAAGTTCTGATTTTCACAGATGTACCTAAAGTCTGGCCGAATGGAACTGTCCTCGCCCACGCGGTCAGCTTTGCGTGTCGGGCAACCGGCGGAAGCCATTCCTTTGACGAGCCCCGTCACGGCTGCAAACAGCTGACTGGGATATTATTACTTGCTCGTCCAGTAATCCTGCTAATCGATTTATAGGTTCGGAGAAAGACCTTCGTGACGCTGATATGTTATACTTTGTCGCTGTCATAAGCGACAAGCATGCGATCTAGTAAAAATCGCGGCGAGACTCGCATCGGAGCAACTGCATCGGCCGTCGTAGGAACATCTGTCGAGTGCCCGTCGCAGCGAAGTGTCGCGGAGGGCTGA